>JAVJAQ010005347.1:0-45795 GCA_032362365.1 Zygogramma bicolorata | reverse complement strand
TTTATCAGGTAATCTAATTCTGTGTATTAGTTTACAGTGTGAAATGACAAGTATTTCAAGTAGGTCGCCGGAAAAGAAATAATTATGTTTGCGAACGTAAAACTATGCAGAAAAGCGTGCTTTGGAGTGTGGTGGCAGAAAAATATTTTGAGCACTTCAACTCGTGCTTGGTAATAAAAACCCAATCAACATCATCTCTGATCACTTTTTCTCTTTGTATATACCAGTAGAAAAAATAACGAGCCTCATTCACCAGTAAAATAGTTCATCCAATCCCAGACAGGATCTTTTTCAGCTCAGATAAAATTACCTCTGAGCTCCTCAGTGGATAAATTAATAAATAATAGAACACTTCCAAGGTGGATTTTGACGTAAGTATTCGGTTGTATATAGATTCATGTTCAAATTTCCCCACCCATACCCTCGATGCTATTATAAGTCAATCCCAATTTGTCTTCGTTCATTTGTCGAAGTTGAATAACGGAATCATGCCAAGTCTGGATCCGGTGCGTCTATTTATAAAATCGGATGCCGTGATCCTGGCCGGAATATTCTAAAATTAAATTATGAATCCGATTACCGTTGCAGATTATGGCAAAAACACAAACATCGCAAATTTCCATTGCGTGACCGAACCATTCTCAATCGCAGATTAAAAGACCAAGACCTAACACAAACGTGAACGCAAAAGCCAGAGCCAACTCGAATTAGGGTGGAACTCAGCCAGGCATGCTGCAGATTTAATATCGTTTATATTCACCACAGGTTGTCGAGTGGCTATTAGATTATGGATTTCCGGGAAAATTTGCTCATGAAGCTAGTGAAAATGGAATCGATGATGGGAATTTCGCACTTGTGATAACTTGAAAATATTCCCGAACTCCTTCTCTCGAGGGTATCCTGATAGGAATTAGTGAACGAAAATTGTTCTTCAGTTTCAGTAAACACACACAAAGCCTGTTAACAATCTCCTTTTCAATGGCATATCCACATATTTCTTTAAATATTATGTCATGGGGATGCGGTAGAGATTTTAATAGAATATTTGTTGCCCAAAAGCGTATCATAAGATCAATTTTTGATATGGAATATCGTGATAGCTGCAAACCTATAGTCATAAGGGAAAACTTGTTATCAGTTCCATGCATATATATATATATATATATATATATATATATATATATATATATATATATATATATATATATATATATATATATGAAATGTGTAACCTATATAAGAAACAATCTTGCATCGTTTGAAGTGAATGCGGCTACTCATAATTATAGTACACGTCGTGGTGATATGTTGAGAATACCCTCTCACAAAACGACAAAATTTAAAAATTCTCCACTATATAATTCGGTCACACTTCATAATAATCTGCCTAAATCAATTAAGGAGTCTAAATCTTATGTAGTATTTGAGAATAGCACCAAAAGATTCTTGATTGAAAATTGTTTTTATAGCGTCCAGGATTATTTACGATGAAAATCTTAATTTTAAGATACTAATTAAATATATGTGCCTTATCTAACTGTGATACTCATATATCATGTGCTGTTATGGTTTCATTTATATATGACATATTATGATCTCAATTTTATTTATATTGTGTAGTACCTGTATTGACTTACCATATGTACATAAGTACCGAAATGGTGAATAAATATTATTATTATTAATAATACTCTCCTGATTGATGTGTGTCTGGAGGAGTAAGTACTTATTAGTCGCTATCAGTGTCCATAATGTCGTCAAATTTTGTATCAATTCATCACTACAGGAAGAATATAAAGATTCTGAGAATTGTTTTTATTTGCAAATACAATACCCTTCATATATCATTACAAGCAGTAGGAGAAAAGCAACTTGTCATCCAAGTAGATTGACTGCCTCAGTTGGAACTATCAGCCACAGCAGTAAATCTAATATCGGAGATATGGGTATTTTTGATGAGATTTTTGAAGGAATGGAGAAAATTTCCATGAATTCAGTGGGTACCAGGCAACGTGAAATCACTTTTTTTATATGCAGTTCCACATGAAGGGACAGGGAATAAAAATTAACATTGACTTTGAATTTTTGAAATTTGGAAGCCTCAGGAAAAACGTCTCTCTCGGCAAGGTGTTTTAAGGTTCAGCTATTCTATCGAATGAAAGGGTGGGAATTCTGTACTCGTCGAGTCATCCGTGTAGATATTGCCAAGGGTGGAACGATTGATAACAAATCTGAAGAGCACCGACCGTGAAAGTAATTACAGATGAGGGGGAAGTCTCCGATCCTTCTACGACGCTTAAATGAAGTGAGGGAATCTGTGAGCGAAGAATCACGAACAAGACGGATTGCCTTTCTCTGAATGGAATCGAGAAGCTTCAAAGAATGTTTTGGTGCCGAACTAGATGATGAAAGATCGGCTTTCTTTGAGTAGAGACATACTTGGGTTTTCCTAGTGATAAATTCCATTCATGTTACCCCATCCTATTATTTTCACCAAGTCATCGTTAATTCTATCGAATTTTTGTTTCTCGAGCTGGTATGGAAACTCTGGAAGAGGAACTAGTATGAAGAGTACTGTGGTCCTCAAAACTATGTATGGACAAGATGTTTTCTTCACCAAATCAAACAGAAACAAAGCGGAGGTCAGAAGTGAACCCCGTGGAAGACCTGCATTTATTACGAGAATATCAGATGATACTCCACCGAAAACCACACACAGAGACCTATCAGACAATAAACCCTTCAACAAAGCCCACAACTAAGGAGGTAAACCATAAGACGGTAGTTTAGAAATGCCAAACTCGATCAAATGCTTTTGAAATATCAAGTGCAAACAGCCTATCGTTTCCCCGAATTTTTCGATTGAATGCTGCCAAATATGAGAAACATCAGTCAATAAGTCACTGGTTGGTCTCTGATGGCGAAATCGGTATCATTATTATCATTAATCATTCCTGATTTCTCTAGATATTGATTGCCTTTTCATGACTTTGGAAATGATATAAAGCAATGCAATTGGTCTATAATTACAAGGTGAAGTTTTCTTTCATCTTTTAGGAACTCTCTGAAATTTTGCTGTCCTCCAGGACTTAGAAAAAAGTTATGAGGAAGGTAGAATAATTCGCTAAGTACTGGTGTCAATTCATATTCCTTATAGTTGACCAGAACTGTCACTTAGAATTTCAAGATAGTGATAATTTATATGTCGCTGAATGAGTCAGCTAAGTTCATCACAAAACTGAATAAGTTGCCCGATTTGTATCTCATAGGAAAATCTACAGTATATATGAAAAAATCCGCCCAACTCACATTGGATTTGTAATGATACATTTCTGCAAATTTCATATCACAAAACTGGCAGCAGTCTAGATTCATCAATTACTTCACTATAACAAGAGACGTAAAAGCCCACACAAGGCGTAATTTTCTAGTTTCTCATTTTTGAAAAATCTCATTTTCAAAATTTTTCATCACTGACAAAACTCACCAAAAACTCGAATCGTATAATAAAATTCCAAAAATGCTTGAAAAAGGAATCAGACTAGCTTTTGCCAAGGTGAAGTATATGCACTTATCAATATATTTTTCAATTCAAACTCCGAATTCATGATAAATACGATACTCAACTAACAAATTAGTCAGTCAATTTTGCTTTCCGATAACATTGCAGTTATATACCATTTTGCCAAGAAAACTGATTCGAAAGAAAGAATTTAAACCATCTTTATTTCATTTCCAGAAGAGAAAAAATCCAAAAATTGGATTTAATAATTCAAAAATGACATTCGGAGGATTCTGAAATTATTTTTCATAGCCTAGAATATTCGATCATACTATTATTCTGCGAATCAAAAATTCGAAAATTTTCTTTCAATTCAATCCAATGCTTGGATGATAGTAGTCAATACGTCATACTTCACGATTAGAAATGCAATTACCAATATTTCTGTGAATTTTTATTACTCTAATAGTAAGTTCTCGTGGTAATAGGTTATAGGATATTCCAAGTTATCCAAGTTTTGATAAGATTTGAATGAGTGAATACAACACAAATTATGACTCTTTATAACTATTCTCAAAAAATATTTTTGTTTCAGGTGAGTTGTCTACGCAATACTAGGAATGACGTCAAAGTGAGTAAGGAGCAAGGCATGAAATCAAGTTAGTATGGGGAGCATTATTGTCGTTTTATATTTTCCCCTGCTCAACTCTTCACGAGAACGTGCCTTGTGGACAGGGCACGGCTACTGTTTGTGGTTGCCAGGCTGATTCACTAGTTTTTTAGGTATGCAATTTTTTTTACCGAAAAATCGCTTCAGCTCGCACCACCTTTATGCCAAATATGTATTTTTGAGGAGATGCCCCCCCCCCCCCATAAAATTCACAATTATTATTGAACTGGAACATGTTGTCGCCTAATATATATTTTTTTAAATCCTTATTGGGTTGAACCGCCTCCCTATATCCTGGTATTCAAAATCGAATATGCTATGCTTGATTTGATTCAAATTTGACTCGATCAAGATGCATAAAACCCCTGGTTCGTTAACTGATATATTTGGTAAATTCCTCTTGATCTGAGAAATCGAAGCGGTAGATTACATTTTTTTACGGTAGGTGATGATGCAAATGCGATTTTTCAGAGCTGAAATTCCAATCAAGTGACAGGCCACAAGAGAATTCGGATCCTGACGGTCTCATTGGCTATACTCTGGCGGAATATTTCGTTCGCCAATAGAATCACAGTGCACAAAATTTGTGTACATAGGCCATTTAAAAAAAGCTTACCCCTCACAGACAAGTTTGACAGTTTTATACTTCTACTTATATTCTATAATTAGTTTTGTTCGTTTCATTCCAAGTTCTACTTTTGAAGTTTTTATCGTTACTATTGCTACTATTTACTACTCATTTTGATGAGGCATTTTGAATTCGGACTCACGAATTTCCAGGAATAAGTCAATTCACCAGGGTTTTCATGCATTTTGGACTTGATGTTAATACACAGTCACTTGAAAACATCCATAGAATATCACATGGTTCCTCGACGAAATTGAAATATATCATAATTGATAATTTCAGCAAAGATTAGTTCTCCATTGGATTGCATATACCAATTAGCTCCATGTTTCAGCGCCAAATGAAGATGATAATAATAATCATAACCGTAATGAATTTGTGTCTTGTGCAGGTTGTTCCAAATTCCTCTTTATAAGATAAAAATTATCGAGACAAGAACATGGTATGCTGAGGGCCTATTCTCCAAGGGTTTCAGAAGTGATGAATAAAAATTAAATCGTCCTTTTTTTCACCTCTCTTCCTTTGGGCTCGTTAACCAGGAAGTATATCCCATTTGAACTTAGTCATATAATACCTAACATAAATATTCCAAATATTGAATTGAAAAAATACATTTGCCTGATCTGGTACTCACAATTTTTCTTGAAAAGTGAAAAACTCGCATAGAGATCGTTTTTTCAATATGGTTCTTGAAACATCATAGAAATGAAAAAGCCTGATCATCCCCGAGACCCAGCAAAATATGTCTGATACTGCGTTGGCGAATAAAAATAATATCTCCCAAGCTGATTTCTGAACATTTCGCGTAAAATCAGATGAGTAAGCTTTTTAAATTCCCCATTCTTTCAACAAAGAGGTTTATTCAGCGCCAACATTTATACGGCATTTCGATGTAAAATTCAGTCTCTACCGAATTAATATTTGTTTTACTCCTCTTCAGAAGCCCACCCGAGTACAAGCCTCTCCGTGATATTTCAATTAGGAGCTACCTTGAACAATTGACGATAAATGAAAATATAATTTCAAAGCAGCCTTTGTGCTTCGTTAGGGATATATTTCAATCATGCCGTACTCTGTTCTTCTTGTAGCTCCCGAAAATAATCTGGTTGATGTAATAAATTTGATACGACAGTTAATTGAACTGCTGTCTGGTCTGTGTGTTTTGATGTGAGTCGTAAAAAATTGAACTATCTCTGTTGATTATTGTTATGAATTTTCTGTTTTTCAATACAGAAACCGGTTAACTTACCCTCTGTAATCGATTCCTTGGTGAATGCAGGAAAATAGTACTCCAAAAGCCGATTGCACCGACTTTTTCTTATGGGAGTATTGAGCTGATGGGCCATTAAATTTCATTTAACGCACTGCAGCGATCGAACCATAGTTTTAGAGATTACTAAACAAACATTAATGAATCTTCACCTATCCCTTTGTTACTGGTCTCATAAGAAAAAGTCAGTGCAATCGGCTGTAAGAGACGTAGTGCCTGTTACAACTCCACATATCAAACTTTCATGCACTCATCCTAAACACCAAGTAATGGTAGACGATTTCAATACACGATAGTATATTACGTAACGAAAAGCCTATTACGCATGAGCGAAAATTTTGAGCACGAGGCTTATTAAGCCGAGTGCAGCAATTTTATTTTCATTTATTCCAAACAGAATTGGGTTGTGGTATAAGGAAGTTGAAATACTAACAATAATAATTATATAACCTAATAATACATTAAGAATTATCGCTTGTACTTTGATGAATATCATTATTCTAGAAATTCTTTTTACCAGTTTTTTCGGAAAATTTTGTAATGATTCGGAAGATTTCATTTCTTCTGGTTATTTATGTGCTTCCCATATAAAATGAGTTCCTTTATTCTGTCTACATATAATAAAAGCAGAATTGGAGCCAAAACAGAACCCTGTGGAACGCTAATTGTAGATAATTTTTCATCAATTATGCAATTATTGATTTTAACATACTGTACACGATTTCCGAAATATTTTCGAGATGAATTATGTGCATGACCTCTTATACCAGAATTGTCAAAAATATCTAATAAAATGCCACGGTTAACTGTGTCAAACGCTTTTTTCAAATCCAGAAATATCGTTATCACATAGTTACTTCCATTTAGACTTTCATAGATGTGATTCATGAAGTCGGTCACAGGAGATTGCGTATTTGAATTTTCTCAAAAGGCACACTGAAAGTTATCGAAGTTATCATTTCCACTGATGAAATTTATAATTTGAGTTTTTAGAACTTTTTCGAAGATTTTGGCAAATATATTCGAAATAGCTATAGGACGGTTATTTGAGGTGTTTTTCCGTTCACCACCTTTATAGATTGGTTACAGAATGGTTATTTTGAGATAATCTGTAAAAATTGCTTCTTCAATACATTTATTTATTATGAGTGACATTAACTTATTATATCTACAATATCTCTCAAATTCTTAGTAGTTATTTGATCTTCACCTGAAGCAGTATTCACTTTATGAGACATTATTATTTTACACACAAGTTGGTTCTGAAAATATTGGATTGGAAGAAGAAGAAGGTATAAACATGTTTAAATTTTTAAGATAAATTTCTAAATGAAAAATTATTGAATTCATCACATATATCTTTTTCAATTGTTAGTGGACCACCATTTTTACTTTTGATTTGGTGTATAAACTGAGAACTTTTTTTCCTGCCATTGATGTTTCGAATTATTAAATCCCAATTTTTTTGGATTCGTACCAGCTCTTACTAATCCAGCAAATATATGATCTTTTTTTAATTTTTCGCAGGAAATCAATTCCATTTTTGGTAACATTTTAAGTTTTTTATGTGTCACGAATTTTTATCTTTCACGAGTACATGTAACTAGCCTTATCCTCGAGTTGGGTACTGTACATTTTCTAGTCCACCATGCTTGTGCCATAATTTATGTTGGTATAGCACAATATTTTCGTTATTCCCAATTTTCAATGACCAACGAGACACTGGATGACAGCAAGTAGGTAAAACAATTGCTTGCTTCATGGATATCACTCGATTCAGTACCAATTGGGAAGTTTATAATTTTATGCGACGTCTGGCGGAAATATAACGCACTGCTATAATTTCACAAACAAACGGCTTCCATTTTATGTGTTTGAATTCATTGAGTCCTTTGGTGTTTATTTAGGAAATCTCATCTAAAGTTGTGTTTTTTTTATCAATAATATCAAACAATCATGGATGCAGATCGCTCAGTGAGCCGTATAAAGTGTTTTGTGCCAAGTTGCCGCAACTCTAGGAACCGAAATACAAAGTTGTCTTTCCACTCGTTTCCAAAGAGGAATACATCTTTGGTGGGAAACATTACGGAAAATGGATTGAAAGAGAAAATAGACGGGTACAAGGCTTGAAAAATTAAACTGAAACTGCATAAATCACCACCTAGAGCGGCTTCAGTGTGTTACTTGCATTTCAAGAGAGATGATTTCTTGTTACCTGGTGAGCCTGTTTGTCTATTTTAAGGCGAAGTTATGGCGCATTTCATCATCCATGTAATAAAAGCCTCTTTGGTTCACTAACACTACACTAAAACTAAAACATGTCCTGGAACAAATATCATTAGATTTTAAAACACAATGCATCTATGTTCACCTCCAATGAATGGTATTGTGTGGCTATTCAAAGCATCATGAACACAGTTATATTAACTTCACGAGAAAAATTTCGTACAATGAAAATATAGCAAAAAAACACCAAAATCTTGTCTAGCGAGGGCAACTGATGACTGGGTTTCAGTTTGGCGCGTTATTTCACAAATGTAAACAAGGTAACTATTTCAAAATGGTGGATATAGTTTAACCACCACCAGCGCCCTCATCGATCGATATTCTTCCCTATTCATAAACTGTTGAAAACTAATTCTCCAATGATATTTCATTCCAACCCATACAAGATCTCGTTTTACTCAGAGAAAATTATCTCCTGAGCTCTTCAGTGGAAAAACGGATAAACTACTGAATACCTTCAAACATTTCCGAAATTTTCAACTAGTTACAAGTCTGTCATCAGTGTCAATTGATATTTCGGTAACATGCATTCATTTGATAACCAAAACCAGCCATAGTTTTAAGTTCCTAATTATTATTTTACCATACACCGCGGGCATATCTGACAGACGACAGTAAATGACAGTTGTCAATCCAGCCTGCAGGACATACAAATCTGATTTACCTATGCTGAGTGTGTGTTTATGTCATATTTTAAATTTTTTTTTCTTAATAAAGGCTCAATTTTGTGCGATTGTGGAATGTGGAAGTAATAGCGGCAGGCGTAATGTTTCATTCCATCGATTCCCTTCTATTTTCGACAATAGAAAAAAGATCAATCCTCTTGCTGAAAAGAGATGTGAATTGTGGAATCAGGCAACTAGAAGAGCAGATTCAACTTCTTATAAGTTGAAATGGGCAACGGTGTGTTCAAAACATTTTGTAAGAGATATTTTCAAAGAATCTAGGAAACATAATTTTATTTTATTTTTTCATTTCAGACAAGCCAAGTGAACTCAAAGATGTTGACAATATAGACTGGGTACCGAATCAATTACTTGGCTACAAAACAAATATCAATGCAGTTCAAAGCATTCAGAGATTATATCGTAGGGAGCAGCGTGATAAAAATGACATCGCAAATATTCCAGTTGATATGGATAAAATTGATGATGATTCTTTGTGTGAATGATCCAGCTGTTCAAAACTTGAATACCTATTATTGATGAGCAAAATCAAACTCTGAATGATATATATCAACCAGTTGAAGAAGTGGAACATGCACAAAACTCTGGTGAACACCTATGTCCCGATATTGATTTCGAGTTGCAGAATTGTTATCGTGAAATCCATCATATCCGGGAAACTTTGCAGACTTAATCATTCCCATTGGAAAGTTTAAAGCATAACTCATCTAAATGCCTTTTTTATACAGGATTACCATATGAAAGGATGGTTGTGGTTTATAAATTTGTAGAGCCTTATATAACATATCCTAAATCTGTTCTTTCAAAATTATTATTTATTAAAGTACATTTCCAGTATTTTTTTCACAAGCTTCATTCCAATCCTTCTAATCCATATAGATATAAACATATTGTATGAATCCAAACTTTTATAGTCTTGAAATCTTCTGTGCATGCACTCTCATATACAAAATAGTTTATAATGTCTAGTTTATAATGTCGTACAACATGTCACTTCAGGAAAGTATTTCACAGCATTACTACAATCCCCAAATTTCAATAAATAAGGATCACATCCCTTACTTCCCTTCAGTTTTTGTAAATATCTCTTCTGGATATCCATAGACAAGGTGTTGAAATAATCACTTTTATCAGCCATTTCACATACAATTTCCTCGCAAGCAGCAAGAATAATGAATATAGATTGCAAAATTTATACATTTATATATGTCAGGTACACTAAGGGTATACCCAAAATTAGGGTAAACCCGTAATTTCTTCATAATTACGATAATAATCTCATTAAATTACCATTGTTGCTTATGGAAGTAGGGTTTGTTTGTCCAGCAGGCTGATTGACAGTTGGATTGTGACGTCACATGCCCGCGGTGTATTCCATAATAATTTTTTTTTATTCCTGCAGATTGAACCATTTATATCATAATTCATTAGGATATTGTACTTTCCCTCACATCCCTGATATTGACTGTGATAGTTTCTTGAAGTGATTGAGTGAAAAAAACGATATATGTTCAGGATGGGATACCATCCTATAATTGCAGGTTATATTTTGAGAAGGTAGAGTTGTTATCACTTCCATTTGAAAGTTCAAGCATCGCATTCAACTCATCCTTAATGTAATATCGTACAAAATTCTCAAACTAATTATTATTCTTCGTCATCGTAATCGCCAGGTTGTTTTCTCTGTTTCTTCAAGTGTAATTTCTCCATCTGATCATAAATGAGCCAACCAAGAACCATAGCTGAAAACAACAAATTAATTGAATTTTGCTCCAGGATCAAACGTTCAGAAGTTTGGGACGAGTTTAATTAGCTCCATGCCAGAAACGGAGAAATAAAAGGGGATCTGAGGGACGAAAAAGTGAATCGGAAACGGCAAAAAAAGAACGAGGACATAGTTCGTAGTCGAAACACGCCCTTAGATAATTGTCAATTTTCTTTCAGGTTGTCGTGGCAAATGTCATTGAATCGTAGTTATTAAGTCATACGAACGATTCATAAGTACTTGCCTAAACAGGATTCATAAACTAAGGCACAGGTTACAGAAACAAGATTTTGATGGAGAACAACATTCTTGTATATAACAGATACTATTAGGCCACTTTCCTGTAATGGTTGGTGACCAAAACCAAAACTCTATTGTTAGCGAAGCGCGCGTCGAGTGCAAAAATATCAGTTTGGTGTTAGGGTAATTGATCTCTAGGAAAAGTTTCAACCATCATAAAAGTCTCTGCGTTTCAGTAACTATAGTAAATTTCAAACCAAGATGTGAACAATGATCAGAGCGTGATCACCTCGTATAAGATGCCTAGAAACCCTGGTAATTCCACTGATTAGATTGTGTTTACATTTTTGTTTCAAAAAAAAAATATCGACGCTTTTGGAGGTTTTCTCTTATATCCGTTTGAGGGCATTATGTCCCCATTTCTCGAATTTGATGTCAAATGTCAATTAAATTGGTACATTGTCATGTCACTTCGAAATTTTGATGAGTACGATGTTTTTATCCTGTTTATTCATTGTTTTCGTTGCTTTCAAACATTGAAACGTTTTTACCGGTTTTCTACTGGCATTCGATCGACCACCCATTGTACGTTTTGCACTTCCGGGACTAAAGTGACAACTTCAGTCCCGTATAACAGGGACTAAACTGTATCTTTTAGTCCCTAGGGAGATAAAGTTGCATTTCAAATCCCTAGGGACATAAAATAAGAATCATACTTTACCGCAGCTGCATCACTACTAATAACTAGGACAAAAATTTAAATTAATTCTTCCGTTATCATGTCAGCTGCCTTATCTATATCAAAATATGTAGTTTCATTCATTTCTTGATTCATTTTCTTGATATTCTCTTAGTTAAGTTGCGATTCGTTTTAAATGTCAGCATTAATTGAAATGTCACTGAATTGAAAAAGTTTGTTGACACTGTTGCTATAACGTTACCTACTGAGTAATCCAAGTACCGTGTTTATATAACTCATCAAAATTATTAATTGTATCAAAGTTAAAAGTTATAATACTGGGGAGTGCAAAAAATAGCGTATATGCCTCAGGACTAATGACATATTTTATCCCTTACGTGATTATTGGCCCTCGGGCTCTACGAGCCCTCAGGCAATAAACATCACGTGCGGGATTAAAACATTCACTTTAGTCCCTTGGTATATAATATACTATTATGTTACGATCTATATAATACTACTCATTACTAGAATATTAAGTCAATATCTACACCTACTACAAAATGACGGAACATTTAATAATTACCTGAATACATCGACGTTTAACTTCATACTTTGAGGAAATAAGCTGAGTTCAGTTCAGGAGTTGCTCGATGGCCAATCCACCGACCATGGTATTATCCAAATAGTTTCTTACTTGTTTGAAGTAATGTGTTGGTGCTCCATCTTGTTGGGATATTAATATACATATTGAATTCATTAAGATTCACTTCGACAATTTCGGTGATTAGAGGATCAACAGTAGTTTCCAGCATATTCAACTAAAGTTGAAATTTCTTTCAATTGATCATTTTGAAGATAGTTCAGGTGGTACTTATCTACTTGTAGAATCAAAAGCAAAATGAGAATATTTGAACTGAACAATGATGGTCGTAGTGGTACTGACATTTTTGCCTTTTTTATGAACGAAAAATAACCTATCAAACCTCATCGGGTTGTTGGGATTGCCATATGGCAGAGAAGAACAAATATTTCTAGAAATATCGATATTAATGTGTTTGTATTCAAGTTATTATTAAATTGTAGTAGGTGAAGATATCGACGTCATATTCTAGGGTTGTGACGTATTCCTCAGGAGCTTCAAAATAGTTATTCACAAGAACACCCTTTCAATTCAATTTTCAGATGGCGTCCAGTCGACATCTTGCAATTTTCATCTGTCAAGTTCACTCCCAAATATAGTATTTATTTGATTTTATCATCCCTAGTTTCAATTTTTATGGTTGACCCGTTCGAAAAATAAAAGGAAGGGGACATTAAGGAAAAGCACTGTATATTGTTCATATTCTCGTCGAAATGTAATCGAAGCAAATACAAAAACCTCTTGAAATGAGATTTATAAAGAACTCGACCATTGAAAACACCCCTTTTCCGAAATTTGGAAGTCAATAAGTGAAGAAACGCCACGTTTCAGCCTCGGATTCTTGACCAAGACTTTAGAATACATGAGTAATAAATGATTTTATATTCATTTGACCGTATATTAGTTAATATAACAAAAGATTCGAATAGCTTTTTGGGCTATTGAATAATGGTAAATTTCTAAAGATGTTAAAACTCTGATGATTTGTGAAAGTATCTATCAGTTAGATTTTCCTTGGAATAATTATTGATGGTTACTTCCTTTTATCTAGCACATTAAGATTTAAAAAACTATTTGCAGAAACTTACGTATTTTGACCTCCTGAACAGAAAATTCGGTAATACTTCGGTCGCTATCAGCACCTTTTTTAATTTTTTTTTTTTGTGGAACTCACGTAATTCTGTCTCCTCTACAGGAAATCTCAATTAAATTATCGGCGGTCTCTTATATTTTCGGAGATACAGGGCCTTTTTGGTGTGAAACTTCACAATTTTCCACATCAAATTTCTGGTGTTTGAACACACAAAATTCGTCCTTCTTCTGACCAAACATCACACACTCTCTCATTTACTCGTTTCCAACATTTTCAAGCAGAAAAACCCATTAGTTTTTCAAAAAATCCAACTTTCTCCAAATGTCGACATTAATGCATTCCGTTCTGAACAAAAACAATGAGAGCGGCAACACTGCAAATACATCACTTTCGACTGTCATTGCACTATGACATCACAACAAATTGGTTATGGTTTGAAAATAAATGCATTTTTTGGAAGACAAATGGTTTTTTCTGCTTGAAAATGTTGGAAACCAGTAAATAAGAGAGTGTGTGATGTTTGATCAGAAGAAGGACGAATTTTGTGTGTTCAAACACCAGAAATTTGACGTGGAAAATTATGAAGTTTTACACCAAAAAGGCCCTGTATCTCCGAAAATATAAGAGATCGCCGATAATTTCATTTAGATTATCTGTAGAGGAGACCGAATTACGTGAGTTCCACAAAAAAAAACAAAAAAAGGTGCTCAGAGCGACCAAAGTATTACCGAAAGAAGTTTTGAAGATACGGGCCAATTTCTGGGTGAAAACTGGGTTTTTCTTGTACACGTCTCTGCGGCAAAATAACACTCGAAATGCCTCCTTATTTTTCATCAGCTCAATGTACACACCCTTAGACATCTGTTTTACACATTTTTTTCAATTGAAAACACCACTTATCATAAAAAAGCGCCTTTCTTGAGCATTCAGGAAAACAATAGATTCCGTCACCTGACTAATATTCCAGTGCCGGTATCTGTTCACCTCAGCTGTCACATGCCGAATTTTCCTTGTTTCTGTTGTTGTTGAAGAAAAGTGCAGGTTTTGTTTGAAGGAGTAGTGTTTTGGATTGAAAAAATGTGTTGAGCGGATGATTAATGGCGTGTAAATTGAGCTGGTGAAAAAGAAGATTTTGTTCAGGAGGTCAAAATACGTAAGGGCAAAGGTGTAGAATACGTCAAATCGCCAATTTTTGTAATTTTTCTCGGAAATCACCAGAAACGGCCTATAATCGAAAAATACATAGAAATTTTGGCGCGGAAGCTATGAAAAACGATTTTTTCGTGTGAAAAACTAAAATTATAGCCAAAAAACTATTAATTTCTGAGTTGACAGAAATCTCATTGTTTTGTTGCTTTAGTCACGAAATTCCGAACGAAATACAAGTACTCACACTTTTTTTGATTGAACACATCAGAATTGAGCATGTTTTTTCCAAATATCCATTGGAAATATCAAAATATTCACTCAGAAAAATTCACAATTGACACTGACAACAGTGACTGTCATAGTGACAACATTTTACCGATAACGCACGTGATGTAAAGCAAAGTTGCCAAACTGTAAATTAGGACAATGTCGTAGTCGAATTGCCATCAAAACATAAAATAACCTAACATCATTTGAATTACGTCTGATTATTAAGACAAATCAAACCTTACTAACCTAGCATCATTTGAATAACGTCTGATTAAGATAAATCAAAATCAAACCTAACTAACCTAGCATCACTTGAATAACGTCTGATTATTGAGATAAATGAAAGTCAAACCTAACTAACCTAGTATCACTTGAATAACGTCTGATTATTGAGAAATTTTAAAGATTGGGACCAAATGCAATTATGGTGCAGATCAAAAATTTTCAGTAGTAAATATTTTTTGAGAATTGATTATTATACCATATCGAACAACCAGCACCTACAGAATATTTCAGAAATCGCGGTGGGGCATCATAATATTCGTCTATAACAGTTGTCCATTATTTTCAACAACCAATATAATTTTATCTCCTCATATACTATATATAATAACTATATGAAAATGTATTGAAATTAAACAAAATTTAATGAAATGAAACTGATTATGATCCAAAATGTGCAATCATGTAAAAGAATAAGTCGAACCTAACCCAACACAGAACCTTTACTCAAAATGTTATTAAACTACTTCCACAGCATCAATAATAGTCGCTTCCATCCTCTTCCATTAAGTCTAAATCTTCAATCGCATCAGCCGAATGGAAAGAAACATCTTCATAAATAAATCATCTTAATAAAAAAACATACTTACCATGAACTAAAACGCGTGTGGTCCGAGAGATTTTGTAGCGCAGAAAAAGAAGGCAGAACATGTCCATTTTCGAACTTTGAAGGATCATAACTTGCTATTATATACCATTCGAATATAAAATAGAACATTTTGGAATTGTGGCAACATCGTACCGATCATCTCTATGCAGCTGTCAATCAAATGATTGAAATTTCATGAATGTTGGTGTCAAGTTGTTGACTTGTAGTAATTAAATTCCAGCAATGAATGTAACCTGTATGAGCTGTAATATGTACAAAAACATAATATTTATTCAAGAATAGTATATGTAGATATAATTTCATGAATGTAGAGGTGAGTACAAGGATGATATAACAGTAAATCTAAGGTTTTTTCCGTACTCTCCGCACATTAATATTTTCATTGAAATGAGGTTCACCTATGGTTTCCGCGCCAAAATTTCATGTTTTCCATTCATTTCAAGGTACCCTGAACTTCCCCTGCGATTTTCATCAGAATCTGAGATTTGACGTGTTCTACACCTTTACCTACGTAAGTTCGCACAAACAGTTTCCTTTATCTTCGTGTGCCCGATAAACGCAATTTGACCCAATTGATTCATTTTGTGTGAATATAATATTGAATCTATTGGGTACAACAAGTGAAACGATAATTGTAAACGCGAGAATAATCGAGAATGTACGCCTCGCCACTCACAGAGTTTTTGGAGCAATCTTACTTACGTGGCACCACATACGGAAACTCCTCCCTGATTCGTCTCACACTGTTCACGATACGAAACGATGGAAGCATCTTCAAATGAAATGGCGATATTATATGGTAAACCACAGATTTCAGGAAGAATTTTCTACCTTCATGACCCATATTTACTGACTGACACGTAACTAACCTCGTTTTGACAATTCAGAATGACTTTATTTTGTATTCCGTTGCTAGGTAACGACCTTCGAGAACCAAACCCCAAACAAACCACTGCTGTGAACAGGTTCACGTCATGTCCCATGGCACCGGCAGATCAAGGGGCTCTGACAATAGGTTCAAGATGCATAAACCCTGGATGCGTATGCATAAACCCTGGATGCGTTGACTTATACCTGATTATTTCCTTCAATGAGAAAAACCATTGAGAAAGTTAGAGCCTAGACTGCTTACACAGACTTTTTCAGCGATTATTCAGACTAGATCTTCTCCATAAATTGAACCGACCAGAATAAACCTAGATTATAGCTCACTTTTTAGGTGCTTTATTGTTCCTGTGTTCGATTTTTTAGTTTTCCGAATTAAGAGCTTTTCTGGAAATAATCTTAAAATATATCCCTCCTATATCAATCCCAATCAAACGAAATTTCCATAATTCCAAAAATTTGCTTCTGAGCAAACGCTTTCTTGTATAATGATTTGAGATGTAATACCTCGACCTGCGGTCTCTCCATATTATCTTATTTCATACATTCAGCGTTTGCAATGTGTTTATTCACAAAATCACGTGAGGAACCTATAAAATTATTGTGCTTCTCTATCATTTTATACATATAAACCCACCGTCCTCTTGAATCACTTTCTCTATAAAAAAAAACAGAATCAAAATCCGTTGCGTAGTTCGGAAGATCTAAGGCGACATTGTACGGTGTACTGATGATGCTTCGAGCATGAAACAGGGGTGTGAAACATGAACTGATAGTGAAATATATGTGACCAAATCGATTTGATGTTAACTGAAATCTTACAAGGCAAAAAAGTATTTAGTTGAATTGAGGTCCGTATTTTTTTTTCCATGATGTTGCCTTCATTTTGGTCAATGAATGGCTAGGATATGGAGGATTGAAAAGCGATGCAAAAACAGATCTAGGTTCCTTTTGCCATTGTAACCACTCCTTTGAAATGAAAATGACCTCTGCCCAAGATGTTATATGCATCTAGGTTCTGTTCCATCGAAATACTATTTTCCAGAGCCAGTTTGAAGTATGTGCTTTGAATGAAAATTTCCAGTCAAAACTCATATTTGAAGCCCATCGAAATATTTTTCTATTATTTTTAAATACAGAATAACACGAAAGGAAAGCCCTGTGATGTTCCAAAAATGCCCTGTGATGTTCAAAGAATGCCGTGTGAATCAAGGCAAGGAAGGAAGTTAGTTCAGTGATTATTCAGAACTTGAAATGTAATAATTTTGTTCACAAATATGAATTGGATTGTGCAGAAATACTTCACCGATATTTTTGAAGATGTTTCCTGAACCAGATCAGTGTGTTGATCTGAAGCTTGTTTAGTCACACACTTTTGGAAAAAGACTGAAACAAAAGTGTATTGGTCCAATTCAACTAGATATAGAAACTCGTATCAAGGATCATCATGCCTATGTCCAATACGGAACAATCCTGTTTCAGTATGCTAATAATAAAACTGTTTTTACCATGATAATTACTGGTATGGATTTCTGAAGAAAAAATTAGTTCTGCGCCTTCGATGAAACTTTCTTCATTGCCAGTACCCTCAACGAATATTTTCAATCAGATCTCATTATTTTCAATATTTGTAGAATATATTCTTGATATTGCCTCTATGACCTCTTTAGAGTTGTTTTAGTTATTCCTTTTACAATTGTAAATATATTATATATCTTGCACCTGTTCATTTTGATGATCTGAAGATGTTAAGTCAAGAAAAAGTACTATTGGTCTCGACTCTCTCGATACGGATGTACGGAAAAATCCAGTGTTGCCCAGCATGCTTGAGAAACACGCTTCGAGTGCGAGTGATATAAAGTTGGTTTTAGGATAATTATTCACTGTTGAAAAACAGTTCACTTCACTTCTCACTCAAACACCAAAACTTCCAATCTCACTGATTGAATTCAGGTTTCACAACTGCATGTGTTAGACTACAGGCCCATCCAAAAAATGGATGGGTCATATGAACCACCAGGTGACGTATATAGGACGATATAAGAGCATAAAATAATTAGTTTCAGGACTATGCCGTCACTTGTAAGCTGTCCAACTGAGTGCTGGTGAGAATTCAAAAGTGCAGGTAGAGTGAGTACATTTTGGTCATATATTTTTGTACGGCATTCTTACCCTCTATAGATCCATAAAAAATACTAAAAAAGCGCGTAGTGCCGTAAAAAAATGGTGCGCCACAAAGTCGGTAAATTTTTTGGATTTTTTGACAATTTCAATGGTAATTTGGTCATTTTATTATGTACGGCATCAGTTTCATACTGTTTCAGAACAGCTTCTAATCCATTATTCCACAACTCCGTGCAAAAATCATGCGACAAGGGGGAAAAATCGAGGGTTGCAACCCCCTCTCTTTCCGTGGTCCGGGGGGTGATTTGAAAAAGTACGGCTTCGGTTCCAAAGCATTACGTAGCACTCAAAAGTACTATTAAAAATAATGCCGTCCAAAAATTTTTGTTCATTTGAATGTATATTAATAATTATCTTCATATCATGGTATACTTGATTTATAAAGCTGTAAAATCATTTGACTCTGTACGGCAACTTTTTTTTTCACATGATATTGTAAAGAACAATCGTTATATAGTATTGCCGTTCACAAGAAACTGTTCTGAAAAAAATTATAGAGAAATACAAAATATGAAATTTTTCAGTTTTTGCAAAAGTTTAAATATTCATAGATTAATTAAGTATTGAAATTTTCTATATGTTTCGCTTGTTTTAAATAGTATTGAAATGAATGAATTAAGAAAAAATAATGCCGTACATTTTAATGCAGGCCATATCTTTTAGGCTGATGAAAATGACGCTACCATGTTTCATTGTAATGATGTGAATAAATGAAACAACAATTTTTCAGAAAAATTCCATATATTTGAATATAATAATACAAAATGAGGTTTTTATTTAAATTATTCAGTATCGAAATCAGCCGCTGAGTTGTTATCGGAATCAATGTCTTCATCGACGTCCGAATTATCTTCTCTATCATTTTCTGAAACATGAATGAGTTTTCGTGAAAATCAAAGTCTTACGTACAGATTAAAGATGTAAAGATTTATTTATTTACCAATGACGTCATCAATTTCTTCGTCTGATTCCTCATCCGGTTCCGTTATGTCACTGACTTTTTGGGGGACTTTTGGACCAACGATAATGTACGGCATGTAAAAAAATACTATCTATGCATGAAATACTTTCAGAATAAATTATTTCCATGTTGTTTCAAATCCCCCCCCGGACCACGGAAAGAGAGGGGGCTGCAACTCTCGATTTTTCCCCCTTGTCGCATGATTTTTGCACGGCGTTGCGGAATAATGGATTAGAAGCTATATTGAAACAGTATAACAGTAACATAATAAAATGACCAAATTACCATTGAAATTGTCAAAAAATCCAAAAAATTTACCGACTTTGTGGCGCACCATTTTTTACGGCACTACGCGCTTTCTTACTATTTTTTATGGATCTATGGAGGGTAAAAATGCCGTACAAAAATATATGGCCAAAATGTACTCACTCTACCTGCACTTTTGAATTCTCAACAACACTCAGTTGGACAGCTTACAAGTGACGGCATAGTGCTGAATCTTATTATTTTATACTCTTATATCGTCCTATATACGTCACCTGGTGGTTCATATGACCCATCCATTTTTTGGATGGGCCTGTAGTCTATGTATTAACAGAGAATAATACAACTGAGATTAAATAAATTTCGTCTAAAATACGTCATACTTCTGCCGTCAACTTCAGTGTTCCGATTGTATATTTCGAATTTTCCGCTCGACTCAAGTACCCTGGAAACACAATTAGCAGGAAAATAGAGGGGTTCCGGCCCACAAACGATTGAAAGAGAAATGTTCAATTGAATTCATCACGCCTTTTTCAACCTATCTTTACAGAGGATTCCTAATTGAATAACTTTCAGCGAGGGACATCTTCCCTTTCCGTTCGCAGGCACTTCACTTTTATATGTATTATTCGAGGGACGGTTAATCAGTTTTTCTTTCTTTTCTTGGCAATCGCTATGCGGGGGCTTCTTTGGTATTCCGTAAGGCCTTTTAACTTCTGACGATTTCGAGAAAAATCACTCTTTACAACATGGTTTGTTCGAGTTGACCTCGAACCAGTTATAGGTGATCGTTTTTTCAGCGATATGTGTCGGGAAAATTGAGTGTGAATCAAATTGGGAATTTGTTTTGGCTCTTCAAATCATTAAAAAAAGAGTAAAGGGAAAAAGTCGGAGCGAGTGGACCTCCAATCTAAACAGCTATTTTTTCCCTTCGACAGTGTACAAATCTTTTACATATATATAAAAGAAAGTGCTGTTATTTACACAATTCATAACTCAGGAACGGCCGATTCGATTTGGCTGGGGAGGTAGCTCAGAACCAGGAGACGGACATAGCATAATTTTCAGCCCGGTACAGATAGCACAGGACGTTTTGAAAACGTCCATTAAGAGCCCTTTTATGCAGGCGTTTTGTATCGCTGGACGTACGACGGTAAAATAACGTCGCGTTTTTTAGTTCGTGTTTATTCAGACGTTTCCGGCAAAGTTTTCGAGAATTCAGTTGTGTTTGATCAAAAGACAGTGGTGCCCATACGTCAACAGAAATAATTTGCTCGAGAAATGGATCCAGTAATTATGTACTATTTGCATAAAAAAAGTGCAACAAAAAGAAAGAAGAGAAGATGGGACGTTCATCCTATCAATGCTACGAGATATGTGGATGGAGCATTTCGCAAAATTTGGATACAGCATTTGACATATTTCCATCCACAGCCTTTTTTTTACATTTTTATCCTTATATTCCTCTGAGGATGTATCCCAAAGCGCTGGTCTTTCCTTCACTGCATCAATCAACATTTCAGTGCCCACGCTTTCTTCCATTTGACACAAATTAAAAATATCCAAAATACCTGTACCTACTACAATGGTCAACTGACAGCAGGTAACTGACGTTTGCATAAATGCTCTCTAAAACCATTGAAGCAAATATCTCTATTTATGCACTGTCGTCGCGTTTTTCTGTCGGGACGTTTTGTATAACATGCCGTCGTGATCTAGAGAACGCGGCGTTCGATTGGTCGCTAGGTTGCATTGAAATACATTGTACCTAATGAGAGCATTTATGCAAACGTCAGTTACCTGCTGTCAGTTGACCATTGTAGTAGGTACAGGTATTTTGGATATTTTCAATTTGTGTAAAATGGAAGAAAGCGTGGGCACTGAAATGTTGATTGATGCAGTGAAGGAAAGACCAGCGCTTTGGGATACATCCTCAGAGGAATATAAGGATAAAAATGTAAAAAAAAGGCTGTGGATGGAAATATGTCAAATGCTGTATCCAAATTTTGGAAATGCTCCATCCACATATCTCGTAGCATTGATAGGATGAACGTCCCATCTTCTCTTCTTTCTTTTTGTTACACTTTTTTATGCAAATAGTACATAATTATTGGATCCATTTCTCGAGCAAATTATTTCTGTTGACGTATGGGCACCACTGTCTTTTGATCAAACACAACTGAATTCTCGAAAACTTTGTCGGAAACGTCTGCATAAACACGAACTAAAAAACGCGACGTTATTTTACCGTCGTACGTCCAGCGATACAAAACGCCTGCATAAAAGGGCTCTAAATGTTCAATCATCGTCTGTACGTCAGTTTACTTAATCCTCGGAACGTCCAGAAATGTATGTCCGTCGAACGTCCATTACAGGTAGTTCAATATTTCCTTTGAAATCACATTTGCATTGTATTATTCCAATTCTTAATCAGCATTACTTAAATATTGAAGGAATGAGTGTAAAAGATGACAACTGAGGTTGGTATTTCCTTTCGAGCAGTTGGTGAGTTTCTTGACATCAAGGAAAGAGTTTGTGAGTATATCCTTAACTAAATCCACTTATCAGAGTGTATCTATAGGCGTTCCACAGGGTTCTGTCTTGGGGCCAATATTTTTTTCATTTTATACTAATGACATAGATAGTATGAAATCATCTGCAAGCTTCATCAGATATGCGGACGATACCAATATACTGATCTCGGATAAGCATGCAGACACTCTGATGAAAGGTTGCACAGCTGTCGTTGATAGCTTCATATCATGGTGTGATCAGAATTCCCTTCATTTCAATACTGATAAAACATTTGTTATACAATTTCATAATTATCAGAAAAGATGCAGGACGCCAAAAATAATTACCGAGGGTATTGCAATTGAGCCAACAGAATCCGTTAAATTCCTTGGATTAACAATAGAAAATTGAATTCATTATGTTATATGTTCAGAAATATCAGACATATTCTGTTACGTGAACAATTATTTGCATTATATCATGCACAAGTGGCCTCCAGACTCTGGAGTATGTTTCTGGGGTGTTTCCACTCGAGCACCTGACGTATTCATTTTACAAAAACATATATTGAGAATTCTTTGCGATATTCCAAGGAAAAATTCAAGTCGACCTCTTTTTAAGGAATTCAAAGTATTAACACTGGTTAGTATTTTCATTTTAGAAATGTGTTTGTATGTCTTCTTGAATAGAAAAAAGTTTACTAGAATACAGCAAATCCATGGTTGCAACACACGTAATTGTACTGACTTTCATGTTCCTTTTTGTAAATATGTTTTATCTTCGAAATCTCCTGACTATTTGAGTCTGAAAATTTTCAATAAGCTACCCAACGAAATAATTGATTCTGCTAATGTGACGATATTTAAGATTCGCCTGAAGAAATATTTGTTGGCTAGTACTGTTTACACAATGAAGGAATTTTTTCTCTTTAGATAATAATTGACTTTTCCTATATGTATCTAGCATCTTTGGGAAATAAATATATTGTAATGTGTCTGTTGTTCCGTGTTGTTGCTTGACGCATAGCTATCAACTGTCATTGTTATTCGACCGTCTGTCATCTCCGACTCTCCGAGACCAGGGCAATAATAAAAATAAACTGTAACTAAGGTTCTACTGTTTCACTGATTGTGATTGAATTTGTATATCAGTGGATACTCAAAGGGTTAGTGGAATCATGATGTCTAGCAGGTCAAACCTAAAAAGAACCTTATATGAGTGGACATCTGTTCCGCCATTTGCAGCTTCATCATGTGAACAAACAGCCGAATGTACAGAAGCCGCAAGTTTTCCAGAAGAAGAGGAAATGGGAAAAAATCCTGCTCTAATTTCCTCTGGTTCTTCAGCCCCCAATGATTCAGAGATTGAGAATATACCGAACGAGAGTGTTCCTTGTTCTTATTCCCAACAGAACACATAAAACAAATAAAAGATTTCAGAATGTTTAATATATGAGTAATGAATAAAAAATCAATAATTTCCAGCATATAAAAACACAGGACGAAAATATATAGAATATCCTATAAATGTCCATTTAAGCTCCTGATATGTCCATTTGAAGACTTGGAATCTTTTATTATGGACGTCCTTTTGATGAAAAGAGTGAGTATCTATATCTTCATTGTACGTTCAGTAATCAGATTGTGTGTGGTAACTATAATATCCTGTCCTGTCTGGCTTAGATTGTTTTGTATGACTGCGTTAGTGTCTACACATTAGCGGGGATCTAAACACTTCGTGAATCTCGATTGCGATGGCATTTTGAATAAAAACCGAAGAAATTG
This sequence comes from Zygogramma bicolorata, assembly GCA_032362365.1. Classification (NCBI taxonomy): domain Eukaryota; kingdom Metazoa; phylum Arthropoda; class Insecta; order Coleoptera; family Chrysomelidae; genus Zygogramma; species Zygogramma bicolorata. The sequence goes on along the minus strand of JAVJAQ010005347.1, from coordinate 21,430 downwards.
GAAAGTGACCAACTGTTCTCAAGGAAATAACTGCAGACCTCAAATTTGTCTCATTTCGTTCTCATACCGTAGTCTATATACCCCGGGAGCCAGCTGCCATTTCGAGTGAATTATTTCAAGAAATCTGAAATTTTTGGCTAGTGTTCATTTCGTATTGCTAATAAACGAAGTGAACGTCAGCTTCCATGGTAGCGGTGGGTGTAGCCGCGGCAGCCACCCACACACGTATGATTATAATAAAAAAAAACAAATATCAAGAAAGCTGAGACTTTGTAGGTTTATGACGGTCTAAAAAAAGGAAACTTTTCCACCGCGAAACACTCAGCGAACTATTTTTTCGTGAAACTGTTCGAGTCGACCATCACTTCCCCAAATTACAGCTTTCTTAGTATTATTTTACTCGTCGCATATTTTTCGCATGTTTCGGCGAGAAGCTGACGTACAACCCCCCACCATGAAATCAGCTGACAACTTTTTTCCGTTTTTTTTTACCGTCATAAACCTACAAACAAAGTCTCAGCTTTCTTGATATTTGTTTTTTTTATTATAATTTTACGTGTGTGGGTGGCTGCCGCAGCTACACCCACCGCAAATGCGCAAGCTGAGGGTCACTTCGTTTACTAGCAATACTGAATGAACCATGCTGCAAAATATTAGCTTTCTTGATTTTGGTCATAAAAAATGGCAGCTGGCCCCCGGGCTAAGCATCACTTCAATATTCGACTGAATAGATGACACGAAATAGGCACAGCGGCGTTATCTTGTGTGATGTCCATAAAAGAAATTCTTTCAGAACAATAAATCATTATATTCATCAAGATCCTAACGCCATCTATGGTAATCTCATTATGCCCTTGGTAAATAAATAACTATTCCGTTATGTCGAAACATCGTGGATGTGAAAAACAGAGACTCATTTCATACCAACTGGATAGGAAAAAGGTTCTTTGTATAATTGCCTAATTGAATATGTATAGATTCGAAAGCAATTCTACGGATAGTGCATTTTTGCGCAGGAAGCGCATCAACTCACCATGCAGAGTCTCACGGAAAAAAGCACCATAAATAAATCCCGATACTATTTAAATCGAAAGGTTAGAAATGAGATGTAATGTTCTCTCCAAGTCAGAAGTTGGTTTACTATGAAGCCTGGAAGTCTCACTGATTTTTCACTATAATTGATGAAAATGATGCTAGGATTGTTATCTTAATTCTTTATAGTAGAAAGTAAAAAGTGAAAACTCCTGAAGATTGAATCATATTAATTTTGCACCGAGTTGTCACATTTACTCAATATCAACAGGTAGGTATGTTTTCTCAGGTCGAGTTTTACTAAACATTTGAAACCTCATCCATTTAGATTATATACGAAAGACACAAAATAGAACCAAAAATGTTTTTAATTATTCACAATCGACAGTTATTCAAAAAAAATTCAGTCATTGCAAAACTCTGTAACTTTTCCTAGAGATCAATTACCCTAACACCAAACTGATATTGTTTTTGCCCACTGCAAATTCTCCAAAATACCCCGTAAAGGAAGTGAATTGATATATTTTTCCACCTTCCTTTATCCAATGTGTACTTTTGTCCCTAGGAAGGGAAAGTAAAAGTGACCTTTGATACGTCATCAATGAAATAACTCATACGGCATTGACGACCTCAACTGTATTCTATTATATAAGTATTAATTCTCCCGTTCATTTATAGAACACCCTGTTTTTTGCAAAATAGTACAGATGAGTAAGGAAGGTTAGACATTTCCAAGAAGTGAATATATTGGAAAAATGAAAGTTAAGCGTCAAATATTTTAATAGTTATTTATGTATCAAGGGAATTAGGAGGGCCTTAATTACCGATGGCAAAGTTTGCGTCCCGAGGGCCTCTGGCCCAAGGGACAGCAATTGCCTGAGGTTATTAAGGCTCATTAATTCCCGTGGTACATAGATAATTTTATTTCTGACCGATTTCAATAAAATTTTGTTCATTTTTGAAACGGAAAAATGTACCATATGTGCTATATTACTTGTTTATAAACAGAACTTTGTTATCAAGCTGTGTTTGCGGTAAAAACGTGTTTTCTACCCCAAATATAATGGAGGATATTTTGAAAAAAGCTGAACAAGCAAGAGAATCATTAATTCCATCGAAAAGTGAATCCGTATATCAAAAAGAATACAAGATATATCTGGACAGGCTGACACGGAAAAATGTTACTACTCACTATATATATATATATATATATATATATATATATATATATATATATATAATTTTATTTTTACTTGTGAAAGGTAGAGGGAATTATAAAATCTATAATGTCCCAAGGGAGTTATGACCCTCTTTATTGATAGCGTTACTATGACGATATAAGCTTATAATATCCCGGTCAGAAATAAATATTTTAATAGAACTACAGCAATATGTTATATTCCTGAATACGCAATTATTTTCTGCACGTCTTCGTAGTGTTACTGGAACGTATTTCTTAGTTTTAGTTCTTCATTAACTTTTATTCGTTAGTTCCATAAATATTTTGACGTGTTATTCGAGGAAGGCGGAAAAATCATATGTATAACATGGGAGTAAAGAGCCTTTTTCTCCCTTGAACGCGTCGGGCAGTAAACTTAATCCTCGGGAGGAAAAGTAGCTCTTGATCCCTTCTTACATAAATAGCTATTTGTATAACAAGGGAGCAAAGTGCTATTTTTCCTCCAGAGGATGAAGTTAACTGCCCGATATTTAGTGGAGGGTAGTAATCATTCAAGAGGGGAGATGGAACTTTACTCGCATGTTATACATTTGATTTTTCCGCCTCCCTCGAATAACAAGTCATTTTGAAAATCATTTATGAAGCCAAAAAATAAAATTTGTTGAAGAACTAAATCTAAGAAGTAGGTACAAGTATAGCATGTTCCTGTATTCCCCAAAGTTAGAAGAATATACAAAACAGAGAATTAAAAAAAAGGTCTTGATGCCAGATTCAATATATTTCCCTTTCTACTTATCACAGGCAATGTCACTATGAAGGCGTGCAGAAAGTTTTTGCGGAATCATGAAAATTACATATTGCTGTAGGTCTATTATATTTGACGTTTAACTTCTATTTTTTCAATATAATCATTTATTGAAAATATCTTACCTACTCCACTGATTTGTACCATTTTGCAAAATACAGGGTGTTCTATAAATGAACGATAAAATGTATACTTACATAACAGAATATAGTTTAGGTCGTCAAAAAGTACGACTTTGCCCCCTACAATGAGGAAATGTATACTTTGGATAGAGGGAGGCGGAAATTGCTATTTGAGTCTTTGGAATTTTTTCAACTGGATCATCAATCTGGTACACTGTGTTTTGGTGTGAAAAGTCAGAAAACCAGTATCGATGTGTAATGTAATGTAATGTGGGTAAGAGTAATTGGTGAGTTAGTCTAGATGTTCGCATTTTGTTCACAGCTAATATATTGTTTAATTTATCCAAAGTTTTCATAATATTGAACGAAGATAGGTCCGATATATGCACGCTACCTGCCATTTCAAATGTTCAATTTTCTGAATATGAATATGAGTTGAAATGCACTGGAAAGCTTCGTAGAATCATCTGTGACAGGTTCAAACAGATATCCCTCACTTGGTTGAAAAGCAAGCCCCGCACAAAGAGCATTGTTTTTCCTAAAGCGCCTACAGCGCAGTTTTTCCGTAATCTCATTAATGTGGCTAATGAAATTTGCATGGTGAGTGTTTATGAAACGCCAGGGTTTTTGCCGGCATTGCAGAATAGAGTTCAGGTTCTCTCGTTGGCAAAAACGGAAAATATGGTATGACTCTCGACGAGTTTTAATTAGATTTTTGGGACGACTACACCTTTTACAGTCGTCATTCGAAAATATTAATCGTTTTCATAAATGTAAATTGTTATTCAGAATAGTCAAATGTCGTTCAGAAAATAAAAATTTCACTTCAGATCATTCAAATGGAATTCAAAAAACATCTATTATATAAAATTGAGCAAAGGCACAAAATTATCGGTTATAATTGCACGAGTGCATAAAAATTACCGATAATTTTGCAAGAAACGTGATATCTAAAAATTGCAAGAGTTTATTTTCATATTTTGGCGAAAGTGCGCGGGTCCGAAGAACGAGGGCTCTTTTACAAAATATGAAAATAACCGAATGCAATTTTTATAAGATATCACGCTTGAATGCAAAATTATCCGGTCATTTTTATGCACGAATGTAATTCATTGGAATATTTCACGAATGAAGAAATTCTCAAGAAAATGTTATTTTTTGTCCATTTATACTTTCCTCTATAGATTGTATGGAGTACTCCATAGATTGTATGGAGTACTCACCTAAACGCGAAATGTTTTTCTATTTTCTAAGTCTATCTGACATTTATTTGTGTTGTTTACTGACGTCTAGCGATACGGTTTCGAATGTGTGGAATTTGATTGTGCTGAAAAATTCCAACATTAAAATAATTTCGTTAAAATTACTTCAAATTCGTTCAATTTGCTTCATATTCCAAAAAATGAAGAAAAGCTAGGGGCATACTTTCCGTCGGACCAATCTGTATGTCCATACGACCTGAGTCCTTATTGAACAATGAACCTGTATTAACGATGGGTTTGGAACCATTGCTCGTGTACAAGTTAGGACTTTGTCTAGAGATCAATAACCCCAACAACAAACTGATATCACTTGCACTCAACGCGCATTTCGCCAAAAAGGTTAGCATCTTCAGGAGAATATAATTGATACTTTAGATTCATTTATATTTACATCATTCATATGTACAAATTTTGCACCAACACATATGTCATAAGACGAACAAAGTTGTGGCAACAAAACCATCTAGCAAAGTAACAAATTCAGCTCTCTGATATGTTCGATATGTATCTGGTAATATGCCATCTGAAAGTTCCTGGTAGGTTTTGAATTATATGTCAAAATTATTTCAAAAAAAGATCACGGGAATGTCTCAAATTTGTTTCTGTGAACTCTAAATGGTACATGGCAGATATATGTTTGTGGGTTTATGGTTTCGCATAGTGAAAAATTCTTCCCAAACAAACACAGGGCGATTCTCCAACAAATACTTCAATAAATATATTACTGTAGAAAGTATGGATAGGAAGTATAACAGTTACATAGCTTTAAGTTACAAAGACTATTTCTATGACCAAAGAAGGCAAGCTTGTATCTCAACACTAGGATTAGTTATTCATATTTCTTTCAGTCCAGTATAGTGCACTTTTCTCGAACTGACTAGGATTTCATCTATCGAATTTATCTTCATCTATTAACATCATTCAATTTCTGTAATTATGTCTCAACATCATACCAAATTCAAATGCCAGTTGGTGCATGATAATTCTGAATAATGTATAACAAAAAGACTGCGACATAATTTCCCATGATATTGTTTCAGTATAATCATGATAATCAGTAACTACATCAGTTTGGAGTTCAATCAAATCAAAATCAACATACGAATGTTATTCGCTGCATGACGATTAAAACATGAATCTAATATTGTTGTTCCAAATTACTTCAAACGCTCTATCAAAAGTTCATGTGGTTCGGGCAAACTGGTTGAATTACATATTCTATGCAGAGAATCGATACTTTTTTCTGTAGTTTTCAGGTCGATTAATCGATCACCTACCGGAATATGTAATGACGTCCATTTGATTTTTTCATTACCAAAGATTGAAAAATGTTTTCTCGAAAAGTAGTGAATGTTATTTGGGGTATTTTTATACCAAACGCTATCAACTTGGATGGGGGTTTTTCACCATTAAGGAATATGCATTATATTTGGATTTGTCTCAAATACTTTTTTCTCGAATGTTTATAACAATCACATTATTTTTCAAACACATAAAATATTATATAGAAGTGAGGGAGGGAAATTCAAACTCACAAGACGTGTCACCACTGTTCGAGAGGAAATGTCACGTCAGAGGACATGAAATGATAGCAGATTCTGTACCACATCCTCATTTTACGTGAGCAGAGATCAAAGGAGCGAAAGCTACAAGATAATTGTTATGTTATATGATATAATCAACTCCTAACAGATTTGTATCATAAATGCACACAGCAGTTTGTAATATGAGAAAACATAACCAATACATACCTTTTCATTGAAGTTGCACCAAATTTCCTGTTTAATTGATACTACATTATTGAGATCCATTTTTTGGGTTTGCTCTCCCCTGTATATTCTAATAATATCTGTTTTTTAGGCCAAATTGGATTCCAGGACATTTCTACCACCTCAAAGGAAATTTAAACAATATTTATATCATTGGGGTCCACCCGAGTATGATGCGTTCATTTACTTTACGTAAATATCAGATGAATTTGAAATGATTTGATGTATATCATAAATCAATACGGGTTAGGTTAGTTTTGAACCGAATTTTCTACTGCTGAATAGCCAATGCAAAACTAATTCACACCAAGCTATATATAAATTTAGCACACTTACCCAACAATATAAACACGATGCTGTTTCTGTACCTCCGTATCGCTTGGAATACCCTTTCTATTCGATACAATACTTTTTTTCTAGCTACTTCCATGACATATATGGCAATGAAAACTGAACATGTTTGAGTGAATGACACACTTAGAGGAAACAAACAAGGGACATGTCCTGTTACGTCCTTAAAAGCGCGCGCTACAGAGTGACGTTTGACCGGTTCAGATTCATTCGGTGTTTTACATTTCGTTTTGAACAATCATTTGAATATGAATATTTTCATGCCTATTTATTTTTATATACGTTATAGATATGTAAATGAATAATTTGAGACGTAACGAAAAACATGCATATTCCCTATTACTAACTTCACACGTCATTCCTCAAGAGTAGCATGATTTTTGAAGAACCTGTCAACTTGGAAGAGTAATTCTCTGAGACGACAGAGAAAAATCATCATAAGCTCTTAATAAGAGTTTGAATCATTTCCGGAAATTTACCATTATTTTTTTAATTTTCTTAAAAATTTCACACCAACTGTTTCCGACCAATGAAATGCTTATTTTGTTTTGCGTTACCATAGAAACTCAGGTATTTTTGAGGATTTTATCGGAATTTTTTATCCGCATGGGTAACCTACAGCGAATTAAAGTGGATTTTTTTTGCCAGAAGCAGAGCATATTTTGTTTGATATAACAGGTCTTTTACCCATTTTGAGCAGAGGTCTTGACCGAATCGATTCATTTTATTGAAGTTCACACAATAATCTGAATCAAATGTAACATAACAGGGCAATTTGAATTCAATTGTTCATTCTGAAATGTAGCCCAAAGCCTATCTTGACAAACTTGGAAACGCTAAAACATGAATTTCAAATAATTAGTTAAAGTTCAACGAGGTGTGAAATGTTCTTACCGAATACCACGCGTACTTGAAATATCCATGGGAATTTTTTACCGCTCACGAATATTTTTAAAAATTATAATTTTCAAAATATTCCTGACTCCAAAAAATTTCCGGAAATAATTCAAGCACAAGTTGTATTACAATTGAAAATTCCTTGCTAAAACTGTTTGGAACTGGAATTGAATTAGTGATTATATCCTTCCAAAGCAGAAGTCTGTACATTAATAATCAGCAACCAATATAATACTTCGCTGAAATTTCTCATTTCTCAGAGAGAGACTACGACACGACACAATTCAAATAGAAACAATATACCATAAATAATAATTATGAATCAATGGAAGAGTACGTGTACTTTGAACCGCTGGCATCCACGTTTTATGGATGTTGATACTGTCTGGAGCTCCTAAAAGTTGATGGCCTCCCTATGGAGCCGTGGGTAGTAACTCATAGTTATATCAAGTACTTTTATATTTTTGTTCAGTCATATCGACAATTTTTTTTGTGTTCCGTTAATCGTGTTCTTATGCTCCTTTTTGTGTTTCCGATATATCCAGAACCAAAACTGAACGGCATTCGATACACTCCCGGAGTAGATAGTGGGTCTTTTGTAGATCTGAGGCCCATTTTTCATGAAATTTCCCACAGCTAGAATATTTGACACATCATTTCGTGACCGATTCTGAGTTTCAATATCCTTTCGAAAATCATATTTCAATTCCATCGTTGTTCAGATTCGCACAGCGAACCAATCTGCATAAATTTGTATCGATGGAAAATAGGATTTCTATCCCGACGCTTGTTGTAAATGTTTATTTCGAGTTGAACAAGCACGTGAGTATAAATTGCGTGGTCGTTTATAGTGTGGGTAAAGTGTGATTATATTATGATATACTCCCCAATAGCTAACCCATTCACTCATGGTGTTAGCATTGATTATCACCACCGTTCCGGTGAGGTTTCCCAATAAAATATGTGGGGTGTTCATTTCATGGTCTGTTTAGCAATTTCACAAGTGTCTATTACCCACATCTCAGTCTTTTGACCACGCCCTTTCCAATTGTAATTCATCAAATATCAAACGAGTTGGAAAATGGTGAACTGTTTTTCAGAAAATATCAATTGTGATTCAGATTAATCAACAGTATTTCGAATAATACCAGTAGTAATTCACATAATATCAGTTGTGATGTAGTGAAACTTCCTAATTCCTATGATGACAGTTTCCTCGAATTTTCTTCTGAACCCATGTTGTACCTTATGTACGACCACAGATTTAGCTTTCACTTGATTCTGTGCTGGTTTGTGAAAACATTTTGCGCTATCACTGATTCCGTTGGGCTCTTCGTGTGGTCATCCATTATCACTGTTTGTTTTTAAAATATAAGATTTGCCGCACTTACATAATACAGGTGGCTACGAATTGTGTTCCTCGATCGAAAACAGACTTCCCTATGTTCGGGATCTTCTCTGTCAGTCCCCTCACGTAGGCAAGGTGGAGAATTAACAGTTCTGATGTCCCATTGAAAGATTGTACTGGTCCACTATCATCATCAAATATCCAGATGTCAGGAGTAACTATCCTACATAATCAAATATCTCGATGTTAGGAATTACGATCAGTGATAATCTCTCATGGGAAAACCATGTGGGATCGATCGCTAAAAGTGCTTCCCAGAAACTTCGATTTATATTTCGTGCGAAGAAATACTTCTCATCAGCTTCTACTGATCTACAAGGCTCAAATACGACCTGTCTTGGAATATAGTTCTCATATGTGGAGTTTGGCACCAAAACATTCATTGAGGCTTCTCGATTCCATTCAGAGAAAGGCAATTCGTCTAGTGGTGATTCTTCGCTCACAGACTTGCTCACTTCATTGAAACATCGTAGAAGGGTCGGAGACTTGTCTCTCTTCTATAGATACTTTCACGGTCGATGCTCTTCCGAATTGTTATCAATCGTTTCCCGCTTGGCAATATCTACACGGATGACTCGACGAGTACAGAATTCCCACCCCTTTGTTGTGAATTTGGAAACATGTCGAGCCTCTCTTGCTCAGGGATCTTTTTTCAGTAGAACAGCTAAGGTTTGGAACTCCTTGCCAAGAGAGGTTTTTCCCGAGGCTTACAAACTTCAGAAATCCAAAATAAATGTTAATTCGTATCTCCTGTCCCTTGATTCACGCGGTGTTCTTTGAACATCACAGGGCTTCCCTTTCGTGTGAATCTGCAAATAAGAAAAAAATCCAATCCACAAATTGCTTCGAGTAGCTATTCCTTTCCTCATATGTTTCAGGTCATTGTCGAGGCTTATCTCAATGCTTCGGATGCAATCAGTCAGAGACTTGATTCCATTTTCCGTGAATTGACGGTGATTGGTTGGATTTAGTCTGAGAATGTGATTTTTAGCTTTTTTGAGTCAACGCAAAACGATTCCAAAACTTCTACTGAAGAAGAGCTATCCATCAAATACACTGTTGATATGGGTATATCATTCATAGACGTTCAATTCATCAACAAAAAGGAAGAAATAACAGTCTATCAGAAGCAGTTTTGTAATCGTTTTGCGTTGACTTGGAAAAAAATACAAGAATAGAATATAATAGAATTTAATCATCACTCGACACTTTTACAATTGACCTGTAAAAGCTTATAGGTCCATTCAAACAGGAAACAAAGGGTCTGACCCAGTATACATGAATGTAAAAATGATCTAAAATTCAAAAATTTGAACGAGCAGATTGAAAACTGAGTTACTGAAAATTCATCAACTGATTCAAATGCCTCATTTACAAAAAATCTAAAGAGAACAAGTTTCAAAAATGTCCATGTCAATTTCTCTGAATATACTGGGAATTTTATTATGGCAGATAACTCTCTGAGATTCGGGTGAGTTCTGACCTATTGAGGGTCTAGAAAGACGGTTGTTTGAAATAACCCCTGTGTCGATTGCCATACTGATGGATGTCACTATTTCTCAACGTATTGTTCTTTTTTCTAAAATCACCAACGAAAAGATTGTTACTAGAGAAGTGTGAGAATAGTTCCCAAAACTTCCCTCCAGTGTCAATCCTAGATTTAGTTCGTCTGCTTCATAGACTTGCTCAAAATTCATTGAGTACCAAAAAATATACAAGTGGTGAATCTATAGGAACCGCCGATCAGACCTAATCAATCATGTAGAAACGGCAAGCATAAGAGAGAAAATAAAAAAAAAAGGGTTTTTCTCCTTCCATCCGTAAATATGCTCATTCATATAAAGTTTACGGAACGGGTAAGTAGTCGATTCCAGTCAGCTGAATCGTTATGATTTCATATCCACACAACGTAGGATATGAATTTTTCCAGTCACATAGAACAAAATCTTTGGTACCAGGGACAAACTTGTAAAAACGTCACAATTCTGATCTATCTACCTACAAACACGGAATTCAAGTTGTTTCAATTAAGCATAAATAAATGTACCTATATCTGAAATTTTCTAGTTTACTGAGTCAAGTTTGAATTATCACAATTGCTAGTTGTCATCATGGAATCAAAAGAGTTACATCTGATCTTCACACCAATAATTAACTGAAATCATACTCATACGATACTCCTTGGGTTCGTCGATTGAAACTCCAAACAACACTAAACTACTTTTATTATAACTCTTTGTCACAACACAATGCAATAAGATCACTTAAACTGCTCCGCTAACTTTTCAACGCTCTATACTAAACACTCTGATGAACTCTAATACAAACTCTCTGTCATACAAATTCTACACTTCAACTACTTGTACTTAGCAATAACAAAACCCTCTCCACTTAGCTCCACTAAACTCTTCCCACTTAGCTCCACTAAACTCGCTCCACTTAGCTCTGAATAACTATGCTCTGAAAACAAACTTGCCACTTAACTAACGCGACAAAATCTCTCCTGTATATATAGTATATATACCTGCGTACGCCTATGAAGAATCTTCGCGAATTCTCCACAAACAATTTACGGGTTCTTGGAAAATGACGTTCGCTACGACGCGATCCCTCATTTGCGTTTACGATCTCGTCAGGGCCGGGGCTAGTAGAGCGCTAGGAGATTCGTAACAATACAGTCCAAGTGGACAAGTTGTCAGAGCGTTAGTCCTCTGAGACTATCCACGTTATAGTTGTGGTATAGTCTCACCAACACCGCCATCTTTGTCCTTTTTTCAATTTGACATTACTAATTCGAATTGTATCGTTCAATACTGAACTTAATAAAGTTTCTTTCATAAATATCGAAAATATACTCTATCTCTAAAATTGATTGTTTATATGATACTTGAAAGAGAGTTCTGAAACATGTACCCAGTTGAAGAAAAAAACAACTGTACAACTCGGATGGATATTGGCCATATTCACTCTTGTTGTACAAACTTCTATTGTCGAAAAACCACAAGTCTGTCGGCCACTGGCTCCCAGACAATGAGTCCTGGATATCAATTAATATTCGATCTAGAGACTACCCAATTCGTGACACTTGATTGAATAACTTTCTGAAAACTTTTCGAATGTGGTTCAACAACAGATTATACCTCCACCATTATTCTGTCGCATCGATTTCCTGCAATATCGTTAATGGAAAGGGTTTGATTCGGAGAATTGCAATAATTTCCTTGATTCTCCTCTATTAGCTCCAACACAGCTTTGATGTGGTTCTCGGCGTACTTGATTGTTCGATGTCAAAGGGATCGTGATTATAATCCACTTTAGTCAAAGCAGTGTATCACATATTCAAACGGAAAATGTACCTAATTTTTGCCGAAAAAATATTTTCTACCAAGGAAGATATGGAGTATCGCATCAGATCGTAAAATATTCTGTTACAATTATTATAATGATTACTTGTAGAAGAAGTGAGTTTTGCATCTTCGATAAACCTTTATTCACTTCCAGGATCAAGCATTGTGTGCCCAAAAGAAATATGTTTCATCAAAATTCATGAATAGCTGTGTATAATTGTATATCATAGCAAATATACGTTCTCTTTCGAAACAACTTATCGAAAATGATACCAACTCTTGATATTCCTCAGAATCTTCTTTTGCCAATCTTCTGGAAAAATCGTCTATTACAATTGATATGGAATTATTTGCTCCATAGGAATATAGGAACACTTTTTGAGAGTGAGATTGTTTTTGAAGTATCCACCAGAACACAAAGTTATCACTTACAAATTACGGTTATCAGAGAAAGTATCAATGTTTAATGAGTCGCGTCAATATCAGACTCTAAATTTCAAATACAATGTGGATGTTTCAATGCAGTAGCTAATATCACTGCATTGATATTATGTGGTCATCGATCACATGCAACAGTAATCCAATAGTATGACCTTTAGTTGAATGTGAAATAGAAAAATCATTCAAAAATATATCCTTTTCTATTTATCAATAAAAAATGTTGATTAGCCCCTAACGATGTGTTATTTTTTTGGAGAATTATCCCGTACTGACCATCGTTGGACGCGATTAAAATCATATTCCAAATATATAAATCAATGCAACCATTATCTCCATATTCTATGCATAGGTATATTCGTTGATCACGAATGATTCAATCGCTTTGATTCTTCATTCGGCTGATGATTCAGTGGACCAAAAATAATCATGTTATCAATAACCAAGTCTAGTGGGTAGAGATATATATGAATGAATTCCGAGTATTCAAATTTGTATTTATTAGCATTTGTAACTATGGAATTAGTTCTATGAATATTACGAAAATGTTTTTATATAGTTTATTGATCATTTCAAGTGAAATCTACCGAGGCGCCGAACAGAGAATAATCAACAGTTCATATAGACAGGGAGAGCGATCGTGACATGTTTAGAACCATTATTTCATCTGCCTCCAGAAAGGAAAATACTTGAAGCTACAACAGATCATAATCTACAAATAAAATCACTCAATGTAAAACGCATAATTCGCGTCTGTTGGAACACACTGTATACTCCCAAACGGTATGACTCTTAATTTTTCCAAATCTCGTTAAAAACTATTCTTAGTTGTGAAATGCATATTTTTTGAACTTGATTTTCATTGCATTTTTTAATACATTTGGGCAAGTTGTAAAACACCCTGTACCACTTGAAACAGTATATTTCAATGATTTTTGTAAATTGTTTGTTGTTTCAGATGTAACAAATGAAAGTTATTCTGTAAAAAGGCTACCGACAGAATTCTGTCTGAACAAAAGTTCTGGGTTTCACATGAGGAACCACGCAGAGCATAGATTTTTTTGCAGATCACGATATGTTTTACTTTCGAGTATTTCCTCTGAAGAATTGGAAATATGAATAATTTTTTTTGCTATGTTATAAATTAATCATTTATATCTTCATGACGTACGGAAAAATACAAATGAGCCTTTGAATAGTCAAACTATTTTTCGAAGTGAAATTCAAAATAGTTTTGAGTCCTTCGAATGCGACCAAAGAGCGTGCGCTATAGATATCAAATGACTTTTCCCATATTTGTTTACTATGAGCGTTTCAGTTTCAATTGATATACAAATCATGGAAAAGGATTGAACAACTTCTAAAGTATTTTTTGGTATCGAAGTTTGGAGACACTCTGTAAATACATTCGATAGTGTGTTTTTTTCAATTTCAAGCGATGCGAAAGTACGAAAACCATGTTATAACATAATGAGAAGGGATAATGTATCACCAAATCATGTTTATATTGTTGTGAAAATCATTTTCCTCAGTGTAAATCAGTCAGAAGTTTTGTATTAGCTGTTTAGCTAACCAACCCTAGTTTTAAAAAAAATCGGGATATAGGTTTATATCACACATCCCTATCATACATGGAAACCAATCTATGTTATGGGCTCAAATACAACAAAATGTTCACCTCGCAGCTTTCACTCATTTGATCTCTGCGTACGTAAAAATTGAGATTTGATGCAAAATATTCTGTCATCATAAATGTATCTATTGTCGATTAATTTTCCAATTTTGCTTGGACAAAATCAGTTTCAGTAACAGATTTTAAATATTTTTTTCACAAGTACAACTAACACAGTATCAATATCAATGGCGATAAATCAATCAACTGTTGTGTCATCTGATGTCACAATTCGTTTCGACCAATTGTGACCCATTTTGTGAGTTTGAATTTCCCTCCCAAATATTTGATTATGATGTGATATTTTATGAGTTTGAATAAGAACTGAATAAAAAAAAATGTTATTGCCGCACAGTTCATCACTGTTGATTGGCCATAATGGACAGTTCAAACTGTGAGTTAATGATAATCGGAACGTTGATTTGTAGATTACAGCTCTAGCTGATAGTTTAACCTGTCGAATATAGCTATAACAGATTAAACTGTTAATTATAGATAATCAACACCTTGTACTGTCGATTATAGCCATAATCGATGATTCAACCTGTTCATCATTGCTATAACAGATCAAAGTGTGAATTATGAATAATCAGCATTCTGAACTGTTGATTTTAGCTATTACCGGTGCTTGAAACTGTCGATTATTGCTATAACCGAAGTACTAATCTATTATAGATGATAGACAGTATGGAATGTCGATTTCAGCAATAATCGACAGTTCAAACTGACGTTGATTATTGCCATAATCTAACATGCCTAGAAAACCCTGGTGTATCTACTTATACCTGAATAATTTTGGTATAAACTTGGCGAAAACCGATTGCTTGATTTTTGAGATCATAAAAACTTCAGATCGCTATTGTAGATGGCGATCAGTCATATACCATATGAAGCTTAATTTTCACTAGAGAGAAATGTGCAACCGAATATTTCACTACTGTTTATTATTTGCCTACTGAGATTTTGACAGCCCTGACAGCCAATCAAATGCGTTTCAGAAAACGTGCATGTAACGTGGAAACCTACCGTTAACAACCTGTCAATCCTATCACTGTCACCTGCTACCTCTACAAGTTTGTAGTGTTTTTATATCAGTTCGTAAGACTAGACTTTGATTCCAAGAAAATATACTTTACCCATTCACCTGAGAATGTACGACAAAGTTGCCTCCTGTTAAAAAACATGCTAGTGTATTGAAAGTGATAGGACTGTCTTGAAATTGGGGATACACACATTTGTTGTGCAACGTTTCAAAATAGGTATCACATCTATATTTCCTTTATTTAAACAACACTTTGTTTTCAATCTCTCATTGATAAGAGCTATAGATGTTTCCTCCTCGATATAAGACTTTAGCTCAAGCTGAAACGGATAAAATTAGCTACGACGCTACATTCATGTTATTTTTTGGGGGGGGATTTGTTTTGTACTTACCTGAATGAAGACGAATATCTGGATCCCCAGATTTCTGACTGTCCACACAAAATACAAAATCTTTTATGGTGGATTCATGCAACAATCGTAGCTCGGAAATCGGAACTCACAACAAAATATAAACCATTCATGCAGCAATTTCAAGAGCTGTTGAATCGTAAGAGTGGAAATTTGTTCAATATCTTACGAATTCCGACTTAATATACCTGCATGAATGTTCTCATAGAAAGATATCGACTCAACTTCTTCCTTACGACTTGCGAATTCCGAGTTACGATTGCTGCATGAATCCACCATTACACATCATTAAAAAGTACTTATAATAACTTCAAAACTTATTCTACTCATATAGATTTTCAAACACTGTTGAATGCGAAGAAATAATTTCAGATAGCTTTCATTGACAACAATAAACCTCAAAGTTACGTCAATCTGACAAAACCGACATTTGACAGATTTTTAAAAATGTTCATATAACGCACCCTATACAAAAATTAGAAAGCTTTCGTAATCGTCGATTGTTTTTCGCCAAGAAATTCCAAACAATATCGAATCACTAGATACACCAGGGTTTCCTAGACATCTTACCATAGTTTGAAGTATTAATTATAGTTAATCGAAAGTTCAAGCTGTTGGTTATAGCTATAATGGATGGATGAAATTTTTTAAAAATATAGGATTGCGTACATGTAATAGGGAAGGTTTAGTGAACGGATAACCCATCATGCACAATTTATTGAAGTTCTTTTCCACCAATGACCAATGGCCATTCACCATTCCATGAAAAAGAAGAAGAATCATGCATTAGTTTTATGCATTATACGTTCTGCAAACCACATTTCTCTTATGCATAATACATTGAAAATATCCACCAAATTATTGTGGATTATCCCGGAGCATAACCTTAATATAATCAGAGTAATGAATAAAGTCAAATATAGAGAAAATCAACTAATCATTCCTGAACAGCATATTCGCCAAAACAGCGCACTTAACAGCGCTCCAGTAATCCTTGCGAAGTAGCTGAAACTATTAGTAAACATACGCCCCCAGTTGTAACTGAATCCCGAGATGAGCACAATAACGAAACGTTTGTTAGTCCAATTGTCTTTGCCTCGGATGACTAGAAATTCAAGGAGTCAATTTATGCACAACTCGAATTAATTTGGATTGGCGGCATTTCCCTAAGTATTCCGTCGAGATTGGAGTTGATAATTACTGCTGACTGGATGGAGTTTGTGTAGGATTCGCTGAAACTGCAACTATGAATAGCGTGCCACGAAGTCTGATTGAACTGAGGAAATTCGTCATAAAATTATTTCGAACTTTATAATAATATTGTGTTCTTCGTAGTGTTGGTTTCCAACCAACCACAATCTGAAAAAATAAATGAAGATATTGAAATCTATATTAATACTAATAATGATAATTATGATAGTTCTATTGCTTCTAAAAACAAGTTTACAGCAAGAAGTGTATTGGGATAACAATAAAAAGAAAAATGATTATATTACAATAGTTTCATCAATTACAATTTCTAGGCAACGAAACTAAAATAGAAGTGTAGTAATACAGTTCAGAGAAAATGAAAATACCGCAGGTACTCGCTCAAAATGAATGCTCGTAGTTTTAGAATATTCCAAATGTACTCGGATATTTTCTTGGCCTCAAGGACTGATAATTTTTTTAAAGCAACAATCAATGTTTCCAAACTCTGTAGATGGGACAGTCAAAAATAATGTGGAAAAGTGTTTCCGTTTCGTTTGTGTTGCAGACTGGACAAATCAGGTCTGGATCAATAGTATAGGAGATTTCATTGAGTGTGAATTTTAGTTTAAAGTGATTGGCCATACGTAATTGAGCTATAGTGCGGGTGACTCGCATGGGTAGTTTTAGCAGAAGATATGAGCTCGTTTCGACAGTAATATTAAATAGATTATAAAAATACATGAATGGATAACGAGATGTTATTGCTAGATAAAAATCATGTAAAAATTGGTAGTATTTAGATAGTAAGGATTTTCTATGCTTTAACAAACCGTTTTTGTTGAGATCATTCCATAAAGGCAATGAGTCAGCATCAGAAAAAAATTGTTTTATTTGCAATGACCAATTATATTTAGGGTCCGCATTGTTCGTCACACGTAATTGCTGTTCGAAACAGAGCTTATGGTATCGATTATTTTCCATTGAAAGTATCTTATGTAACCAGTTGATGGTCATTTCGAAGATATAAGTGAGTTTAAATCTTCCAGCTTCCAATCGAATGATCGAATCGGGTGTATTATTTTAATAAAGGAAATTTGAACTCTTTCTAGTGAGTCTAAGTACCTGAGTCACCAAATAGAAATGCAGTTATACATGATGCTCAAACACAATGAATCAAACAACTTCATCCTGGGAGGCCAGGTGTCAATTTCAGCTGAAGACATGATAGGTAAAATAGAACCAATAGCTTGTTTCGCTTTAGTGTTAGTCAGGTTTGACATTCATGGAAAAGACCAGAGGAGGTAAATGTCACGCCTAAATAATTATTTTTGTTGGTGATTTTTACCGGCTGATTGTCAAAATGAAATTTGAAATTGGGTTTGACAAACCCACCACGTGAAAATTGCATTATCTTAGTTTTCTTCAGATTTACAATGAGCTCATTTGATGATGTGTATTCTTCAAGAATTTTCAGTTTTCTCACAACATCGATCTCAGAATGTGCCAGGATAACGAGATCATCGGCATACATCAGCGGTAAAACATCATTTCTGTCATTTATATTCACACCCTGGGCCCCATTATCAAAAAAAAAGATTCTAAGTCTGCTATAAAGAGAGCGAATAATAGAGGTCTCAGAGGTTAACCCTGTAAAACACCACTTGTAACCTCGTATAATTTTGTCAAGCCATCAGAGCCATTTATTTGCATAGTTCCCTGATAATATCATGTTTTTAGCAGACGAATAATTTCTGAGGATATTCCTGTATTGACTAATTTCATCCACAGTATGTTGTGGTTGATGGAGTCAAAGGCTCTCTTGGAATCGACAAAAATAGCAAATATTTTACGCTCTCTATGACTAATGTATAGGTGAATGACAGACGTTAAAGTGAAAACATTATCAATACATCTACGGGAGGGTCTGGGATTTCAGAAATCTATATTTGACGACGGCTCTTTTACAAAATATGAAAATGACCGAATGTAATTTGTATAAGATATCACGCTTGAATGCAAAATTATCTGGTCATTTTTATGCACGAATGTAATTCATTGGAATATTTCACGAATAAGGAAATTCTAAGGAATGTTATTTTTTGTTCATTTATACTTTCCCCTATAGATTGTATGGAGCACTCACCAAAACGCGAAATGTTTTTCTATTTTTGAAGTCTATCTGACATTTATATGTGTTGTTTACTGACGTCTAGCGATACGGTTTCAAATGTGTTGTTATGGTGACTTGATACAATGCAATTACCGCTGTAAGTTTTCGATAATTGCATTGCTCTTATGGAGCATTTTATGTATGAGGGAAATATTCATTGAAATATTTCCCTTGTATTCCTATGATGTCAATGTTACCGATTATAACCATAATAACAGCTGCTGTAGTAATGATCTTAATTGACATTTACCGATCACCTTATCAGCATATGCACTCGATTGATTGAAAATAAATTTGTGGCGCACGGAATAGTTGTATAATGATCCTTCAAAGGTTGTTTTTTTGCAAGCATGCAGATAGCTCCAGAATTTGCCTCGAGGTGAGAAATACTTGATTGATACAAGAAAGAAATTCTGCAGAAAATAATAACTCTAATGTTCGAGATTATTCAATGTGTGAACAAGGTATTTGTTACAGAATTAGAACAAAAGGCAACAAGCCATCATTGAAATATATAATTACAAGGAAAACGTAATAGTAATTTACGTCATAAGTCCGGGAAACGCATTTTTACAGTACGAGTCGAAATGTTTAATTTTGAGACGAGTTACTGTAAAAGTTTCCCGGTCGTATGTCGTAATGCGTTTTATTTCATACTGCAGACCCGTTTTATTTCATACTGCAGACACTAAATCTTACATTAATAAAACAAAAATTGAAAATATGATCATCCATGATGGAAACGCTAGTTTCTAAGGTTACTGTTTCTGGTGTTTGTTTTGTTGACTTTTGTGAAACGAAATGTCAACAGACAAAATGTCGACAAACAATAACATTCCCGAAGATGTTTTGCGTGAATATAATGAAGCTGCCGGCTCTCTGATTCCCACAAAATCATCAGAAAGGTACCATAGCGAATATAAACAGTTTTGCGACTGGAAAAGGGTAAACGCAGTCAGTGAAATCAATGAGGAAATAATGCTGGCGTATTTGTTTGATCTGGTAAGTTGCACTTAATATTCTTTTGAAGGAATCATTATTGGTGATTTTCTAGTCGAAGAAAATGTCCAGTTCTTCACTCTGGTCAAAGTATTCGATGGTTAAAGCCATGCTACAATTTAATGAAAACGTGGATATATCAAGATTCTCTAAACTTCGAGCGTTCCTTAAAAATCAGTCTGTTGGCTATCAACCTAAACAAGCCAAAACACTCACCAGAGAAGAATTGGTAAAATTTGTGAAAGAGGCACCAGATCAACAATATCTTTTGGCAAAGGTAATAATTTTAGATGTACATTTCAATATTTACTGATAATTTTGTGTTCTTGTTAGATTGTTGGTTTAATCGCCGTCGCTGGTGGTTGTCGCCGCGAAGAGATATATGAAATGTCTTTGGATGACATCCAGGAAACTTCTACACAATTGGTAATCACAATCCCTTTCTCAAAAACGAATCAAAGAAGAGTATTTACGGTCATTGATAAAATGGACGGCATAAGTGTGTTGGAACTGTTCCGAAGATACGTTGCCTTGGTTACCGTAATGGCAAGTGCATTTCCCAGCGCGTTGGAATTCACACAGTCGGTGGAGTTCCCGAGAAAATAGCGGAATTTCTAGGATTAGTAAATCCCGAGTTGTACACCGGCCATACTTTTCGCCGCACATCGGCGACTTTACCAGCAAATGCGGGAGCGGAATTTTCCGTTCTCAAAAGACATGGAGGATGGAAGTGTTCCTCCGTGGCAGAAAAGTATATTGAGGATTCGTTGGAAGGAAAGAACAAAGTGGCTAAAACGATCCAGGGAGGAGAAAGTTTTGTGCAAGTCTTCACTGAGAAATCTAAAGAAATCATTAGTACAAGTGCTTGCTCGAGTTCCACTCTCCACGATGGTTTACCGAAAGTTGAAATAGCTGGGAATACAGATTGCACAATTCATGTTACTTTTAATGTTTAGATTGTCTTCAATTACATGTTCATCAATTTT
The DNA here is from genome assembly GCA_032362365.1 of Zygogramma bicolorata. Taxonomy (NCBI): domain Eukaryota; kingdom Metazoa; phylum Arthropoda; class Insecta; order Coleoptera; family Chrysomelidae; genus Zygogramma; species Zygogramma bicolorata. The sequence continues at coordinate 349 of JAVJAQ010005347.1, read as the reverse complement.
GTATTGTTTTCACAATAAATTGTTTGATTCTTGCCCCATTTCATTAGAGTCCGTTAAAAAATTTACCGGACTCGATACCGTAAAGTCTCATTTACCGGACTAAAATCGTTGACTCAAACATGGCTGTTACGATGCAGTATGAAATAAATGAAATTACTTAACGTCATAATAGCATATAGTGCAACAAGTGCCCCAAAATGCTAATTTCTCACGAGTTGCAATTAAAACGAGTGAGAAATTGCATTCTGCTCGTGGTACACAGTATACTTTTTCTACAACACACTTTTACTGAAAATAATATGTTAAACGGAATCAAATTTCAGTGACTCATTCTTAGCTTTATGGTGCC
>JAVJAQ010005344.1:0-14687 GCA_032362365.1 Zygogramma bicolorata | reverse complement strand
TCAATGACAAAGAAAGATAGATAAATCAGAGAAAAATTATTGGTTTGAATTTTTTATGAAAATATGAATTATTTATTCAAAAAGAAATAAAGTTACTTACCAACAAGAAGCCTAGCTTTACTCTCAACTAGTCCACACCACTCTAAATGATCATTCGGATTTTCCGCCATTACAAGCAATACTATAAAATGTTTGTACTTAGTGAAGAAAGCTGGTTGTTCAAACAATTTGTCCCAAGTGCTCTTTCCGAGCATAATATCTTCGGTAATTGAGAGACCTCGTTTGAATTCCTCAATCATTATCGTTCTGGTAGAAAGCGACACATTAAATGTTGAATTTTGTTGAGGATAAGCGGGAGTGATGATCGGCATCAAGTGATATCGGTCTTGGATGTTAACCTGTTTGACATAAAGTTTTTGAAATATAATAAATAATCAATATGGAAATAATAAGTTAGAACAAAAGTCTTACCGAAAAATAACCAATTTTATCACACTAAAACACCCTGCAACTCATAAAAGAGGTAAAGAAAGGGTGGTACAGTTTTAAGTATCTGTCAACTGGTGAAAATATGTTCAACAACTCAATGCTTGCTTGCCCAAATTATTTTGAAAATAAGTGAGAGAGAAACTCTGAACCGAGTAATAAGTCAGCATTCAATAAATAAATTAACGATGATAAAGATCCAAACAACTTTCAATTTTCTGCTGAATATTGACGATTGCAAATTACTCCAAATAATAAATATTGGAAAATATAAACACACCAAAAGACAAATAGTAAAACAATAAATTGTGCAGTCCATATCTCAACAATTTTTGAAATAATACGAACCCGAGGATCCCACACTGCAAATCCAAGATTAGCGTTAAAAGGTTGTTTAAGTAAAACAGGCTGCGGCCACTGCCACTTCGAGAATATTAGGAAAAACTTGTGGACCAGGGTTGAAGGGGCAGCATTGGGATACAACTGGCATGTTCTCGCTACCAACATAGCCCATGAAACTCCACCTAAATATCCCAAAACATTGCTGTATATGCCATGCCCTGCGAAAACAAAAATATATATTTAACAAATTCTATCATGTATGGTTCAACACAAGTCCTAATGAAATCTTTCGTGAAAATATCCAAGATTGAAAACAAACCCATTTCTGATATATGACATATTTATTTGAAAAAATGATGAGTCTTCCTAGTCCTAGGTAAAAATAATCTGCAGAAGATATAACTCACTTTTAGCCCATAACTTGATAGTTCTTAGAGCAAGTCTGAAGTTCTCTATATTCGGTACTAATCGCAAAATCTCGTCTGTCACCCTGCACCCATTTAAACTGCGCACACATTTCTCCTCCAAATGTTTCAGCAGCATATCATCTCGCAAGTCCATTGAATCTGGTATTTCCTTCAGTGATAACCGTGCAAATAACATATCAATTTCTATACCATCAAAATTCATTTTAATCACTGGCACAAACGCCTCCTCTACTGCCTAAAACAATTTATACTTGTATCAATTTGTGATTTCGTCCAATCAACAATGCATTCAAGAAAATTTCTGTATTTCACTCACCCTAAGCTCTGTTACTTCGGGTTGTGCCTTGAGTAGGACACAGAATGAAGAAAAGAAGTCCATTCTAGTTATGTGCTGAGGAGCAACACAAAGAGCATCAATATCTGCTCCTTTACTGTGAACCTGAAAAAATTCATTGTGAGAAGCTTTTCATGATTTTAGTTATCCAACTCGATATAATCTCTCAACTGCAAATAATAATTTGTACCGATGAGAGCGGTAAATGAGAAAGACGTGGTTAAGAGAAGATTTACTGGAACGGTAGGCCATGAAGAATAGAAACAGGCTTTTGTTTCACCATTTGGGTTAGTTTCACACATGTTCAAAGAACACCGCGTGAATCAAGGGACAGGAGATAACCTAACATTCACTTTGAATTTTTGAAGTTTGTAAGCCTTAAGAAAACCTCTCTCGGCAAGGAGTTCCAAAGTTCAGCTGTTCTATTGAGAGGTTCGACAGGTTTCCAAGTTCACAACGAAGGGGTGGGAATTCTGTACATGTCGGGTCATCCGTATTAATACTGCCAATGGTGGAACGATTGATAACAACTCAGAAGAGCACCGACCGTGAAAATTTTTATAGAAGAGAGACAAGTCTCCGACCCTTCTACGATGCTCCAATGAATGTTTTGGTGCCGAACTCCATACTTGAGAAGTATTTTCCGAGATAGCTCGTATCTGAGCCTTCCCCTTCCTCTCTTTCATTTAAAATGAGCCTCTATGTGTTTATATTTCGAACCACTAGAATACAGTTCCGAAATATATGTAATTTTTTTCTTTAACATTATCCCCCTCTCATGTTTGATCGTCCCAATCAAACAATATCTCATTATCCACATTGTAAAGTTTGAGGTGAACGACCTTCATTTTTGCTCTGAGGCTACGTTGAAGTCTGTACACCACGTCATTTGATCTCTTGACTATCGTATAGGGTCCCTCCCAGGATGGTGTTGGTTTGGCAGAAATTCCTTTTCAACAACGAGGGTTGTACAGCCACACTCGATCTCCTTTTTTGAATCCACCAGTATTTCTCTTGAGATAATATCGAGCCTTCACCCTGTCACTAGTAATCTTCAATCTTCTTCTCGAAATTTCGTGGATCCATATCAAGCTGTCTTGCAGTTCGTCTGCATAATCCTGTACCTCTTTCTCTTCAGTACTTGGGAATCCGAACACCAAGACACAGGGCAAACGAAGATCTCTCCCGAAGATGATACTGGCTGGGGTGAGCTTTGTGGAATCGTGCACAGCTGCCCGGTAGGCCATCAAGATTAGTTGAATATGTCGATCCCAGTCTTTTTGATGCTCCTCTACCACTTTGGAAAGATGTTCTTCCATAGACCTGTTGAACCCCGACCATTCCATCAGATTGTGGGTGGAGGGCAGTTGTTCTGGTCTTGCTAATTCTCATCAATTCACAAACTTTACTGAATAAATTCGATTCGAAATTTCTTCCTTGATCGGAATGTAGCTGCAACCCCCTTTCAATTATCATCAATGAATCTTTCAGTATATGAAAATAAAGGGTCAATTCATGGCGTGAAGAACTATAGGAATATATGCCTACAAAGTCAATTAGCGAAAGTATTTGACATGTGCTATTACTCTAGGCTAACATATTTCTCAGAGTCAAATGATCTACTGTCAAATTTCCAACACGGGTTTGGAAAGAATAAATCAACCATAACAGCAATAAGTGAACTAACCTCGTTCATATAAAAAAATTTGTCTCGCGATTTATTTGAATCTAAGTCGGGCATTCGATATGGTAGATCACAATCCTCTTGTCTAGAATGCAGATGCCAAAGAGTAGTAGATGACGATAAAAAGTCGAATATTCAATATATCAATCAAGGAATCCCTCAGGGATCCGTACTTGGACCATTATTATTTATTGTCTTCATGAATGATCTCAGCAACTCGGGAATTGAGACTGATCTACAAATAGTCTATGCTGATGACACTAATTTTTGTATCAACAACTCTCCAAGTGAAGAGAATATCATCAAACCTAACTATAATGCTCTAGTATTTCAGGACTACTGTTATAAGAATGGATTATCTGTCAATGTCGACAAAACCTGTTTTATGACTTTTTTTCCGAAAAACATTGTGCATGATTCCAGTATGCTTGTACAAATGAATGAATCATAAATCAATTCAGCAAACTTGCTCAACCAAATTATTGGGTATTATAGTCGATCATAAGACGACTTGGAAAGACCACATTCATTGTATGACTACTAAGTTAAGCTCTATCTGCTTTCTCATCAAACAATTACGTAATACGGTCAGTATAGATGTTTTAAGAATGGTCTACGCTCTCGTGCAATCAAAATTGTCATATGGTAACATATTCTGGGGATCCTCTGCTCATATTGAAGAAGCCTTCGTCATGCAAAAAAGAATAGTGAGATGGTAGTGCGTCCCTCGGCATCCTGTAAAGAACTGTTCCAAATATCAAATATCAACCTTACCCTGCCTTTACATTTATTATCTTATTATTGATTTCACTCGAAATAGAGATATGATACATCAGTCGTATTCAAGAATGGCTCTTGGCCAAAACTCGTATAAGTATCAATAGATAAGATGTTATAAGAAACTCAAACAATTATACACCGATTCAGGAACATTCACCGAACCTAAAAATAAATATTCGAAAGATACGGCATTCTACTCGATGAATGAGTATCTACACGCATGAATGTTATGTTCTACATCTCAACACAGTGTTGGATTACTTGACAATTTACTTTTTATCCTTCATAAAGTTAATTTTAATTTTGAACAAATATATTTAATGTCCTGCTATTTACTCCATTTTTATTGTGTATGTGTCATCTTTATGTGATTTTTTTTTGTTAGCTTAGCTTTAGTTTTTGACTAGTCCGATGGATGTACACCTGTTTTGGTAACTATAGGCAGATGTTACATCTCAGTGATGAATAAAGAATTTGTATTTTGTATTTTTTGTATTGGCACTCCAGGGCTCTTACAACTGTGGATGCTTCTAGATTAAGCAAGGCGTAAGCTTCTTGATTAAGCAAAGTGTTAGCTTCAACCCATTTACTGAAATAATCCATGGCAAACAAGGAAGTATTTGTTGCCATCAATTGTCATCAGGAACCGTCCAGCTACATCGATGGCGATTCGTTGGAAGGGAGCTTCGTATTTTGTGCATCTTCGGTACCATCTCTCGACATTGTACCTAGTAAAACCTTTGCCGTATTTTATCCAAAGTCTTAACACCTAATTTACGACCATGAATTTCTTATTATTTCAACTCTTTATCAAAATACAATACACTTAACTAGACTATCCAATGCTCTTTACTAAAACTCTCTACTAGAAAACTCTGCCGTAGCGATGAATCGCTTCCGTTTATACACTTGTGTACGCCTATGGAAAATCTTTCAGACTTATCCATTCGGGCCTCGGTGCAAGAATCAAAAATTTCTACGCTATTCGGGGCTCGTTTGGTTGTTTCGCAGGCAAACAGACCCTTCGTCGACCACTCATATTAATTTAACATTTTACTACCAACAGGTCCGGCGCTAGGAGATTCCGTAACGATACGATAAAATCTCACACTTCCAAGTATTCGCCCCCATGCATAAAAGTGGTATCGTGATTATTTTCAATATTTTCAGACAGTTAAGTTCCTATTCAATTCAGTAACATTATTATAACTACATTATTTTATTGCATTGATTGCAAAACGCTCGGTTTCAAGTTCATAATATTCACAACTTCTAGGAAGACCTTTCATAGAACTAAGTATGTTCATTCTGTCAGACCCGGCCCTTGGTGATTTACTGTGAAGAATTCAGTAAAAAAAATATAGTAGACCATGTCACACTTTTTTTCAAGTCAATGGACTAGTTTTATCATTTTTCTTATTCATTCATCAGAAAGAAATGTCAAATTGATGAGGAAACACGTTTGTCCCATCTTTGCATGTTGCATATGAGTCTAGATATTATTTAATGAAATTCAAAAACTAAAGGCCCATAGACGTCACTGGTCTCTCCCCACCTGTGAGTTGAGATTGTTGAGAAACCAATAGAGAATAAATATGGGTGCAATGTTGCCGTTGCAGTGCGGTATTGGTAATTTCAGTCTGTTTAGATGCTGAATGTTTATTTTAATTGTCAATTTTTCTGACAAGGGAAAGATCTACTTCAAAATTAAAAATCACGTCACCCAACATCAGTATTCATTAATAATAGTGACGAAATAAAACTTGAGAAATTGAACTGGTAGGTACCCACATTAACATTTTTGTATATGTTGCAGCATGAGTAGTTGTCACGCAGTCATATCTGTATCCCCAATACCAATCATGATGTAATATCTATGTATATATTAAATTAATCATATCATTTTAGAACAATGAAGGAGGAATAAGGTGGCAATGCTATGGGTTATGTTCAGGTGAAAATTTAATGGCATCTCCTGAATTTCAGGCTGAACTGGTAGACACTCTTTTAATTCAAATCATATTTCCGTTTGTTCGATAAACTCTCTGCTTTGAAATCATTCTCGAATAAATTCGCCGAATTATTTTTTGTCAGTGAAAAAAATTGAAGCAAGTTAGTGACTCTCTCGAAATTGCAATCGATAGATTATTCAATATTCATGAATATGCAAAAACTGCAGTAGAACCTTCTGCTAAGCATACCATTTTCAAAATGAAGTACTTATTTAGAGGAATCATAGTTCCTGAAAATCAGAAGGATGGTCAGTATATCCACTGTATTTCAAAAATAAAGCCATTTTTCATGACCTTTTTGAGAAGATAAACCCAGCTACATCTTCATCAAGTTCGCATTTCTCGAATTCAAACTGAAAACTACCTAAACTGAATCTACCTCTTTTTGATAGGATCCGTTTTGGGACCCCTGTTGTACATGCTCATTTCTGCAACAGTTGGAACATTCAGGAAAGTCTTTTACTTATGCAGATGACACAGTTCTACTGTACAGAGGATCGAACCTGTAATCACTTGTGAATACAGTTAATAAAGATTTCTCTAGATACTCACGTCTGGCTTTTCAAAACAAACTCAAAACCAATCAAGTTGAAACGGTTTAAATGATATTGAAACAAAAAAATCTTGATAGTGGAAATGTTGAAATAAAAATAAATAATTCATCTATAACAAATGTCACACAAAGTACTTGGGACTTGTAATTGACGATTATACAATTACAAATATAGAATAATTTAAAGCTTCTTGGCAGTTTGAAAAATATCTTGATTTATATGTTATCCCAGTTTTCATTTTTTATGTCAGAGAGAATTTTTTTTAATTATGTATTCGGGTTTTGGAGTTTGATTCAATAAGATTTGCCTCATGTAACTAATTGTAACGTTAGTAAATACTTTTCCAGCTTATTTCAAATCTATAGAACAGTATGTGTTTAATTCACTTGAACTAAGCTCAACTTATGAATAGGTAACTTGGATGGGTAAAAAATCACGTGAGCTGTGGTAAGATCAATTGTATTATTTTTCAGACCTGCCTGCATAATAAAAATTTTGAGGCGTGATTCTATAAGAGCAGTAACTTATGAACGTTTTTGTTCATTTGTTCTTGATTTAGGTTGACGTAACTTTGTCGAAACGCGACAATTAAGGACATTTCATCACTTGCCACATCACCTTTGACAATTTCTACTGCAGTTGAAGATGAAAGCAGCTATCAATTTAGACACTGGCTGGGAAAGCCTGCACACTTTGAATAATAATGTTCATTTATATGAAAACTGTACATTATAGGTATAGGGAATGTAAATATAAGCTATCATTATATCCTGTTGATTGTGATGCAATAATAAAAAATAGGGATGTTAAAAAAATGTCTTTTGGACACTTTTTGAAAATTATAATTCAATAGTTTTATTCGGACACTCTGTATGAAAATTTTACCAATTTGGACTGTAATTCTTTCATCCTAGACCTTTTCTTGCCAGTTTTATGATAAAAATTGGTAAAAACTAAATAGTTATATGAGAAATGTAAGTATTGAAATGAAAAATATTTTACAAATGTGAATGCTTACATAAAATATGAAATAAATGAAAAACTGGTCAAGATGAGATGAAAAGTGTGTGATGTGAAAAAGATCTATAATTTGATGTATATGAATCTGAATGTTCAAAATTTGTAATTAATTTAGGCAAGATTTTAGCTATTCCTTAATAGGCTGAAGAAAAAAAATGTCAAATTCTCCACGAGAGTTGGGAATAATTTGAAAGTATTCATCTTGAAAATTCTGTGTTCTGTGACAAATCCAAAATTTTAAAAAACATCTTACCCCAAGTCTGTAACTGCCGAATGTATAGACTTTTCCGCCTACTTGTTCTGCGACATTTTCGGGCAAGTTGCGTTTTATGGAAACATCTTTAATCCATTGCTTAACTAGGTTATATAGTTTTCCCAAAATATGCATACGCTGATTAAGCTCCTGTTCACTTTCAAATACATCAAACGGTTTCAAAGCTTCTTCAAGTTCTTTTGTTTTCACCAGATCTGCAGGCTTTGGACCAGCAGCTGATATTGCAGATGTCATACCTAGTGTTGTTAGCTTTTCATCATTTCGTTGAGTTTGATTCTCTTTATTTTGTGGAATTTGTGTTTGCCACATTTTCGAAACTAGTACACTCTTCTGTTGTTCTTGAATGTTCAATCCCTGCTATTAAAATGAAGAATACAGGGGTTTCCTGTCGTCGCCAGTGACAAAACAATGAAACAAACCGTGGTATTTTGAAGTCACATTCAATCTTTCTGTTACAACTCCTGCAAAACTAAATTACTTGAAACCGGACTCAATTAACTTTCTAAGAAAGACATAGTTATGAAGTATAATTATTCAAATGATTTTTATATATAAAACAAAATATTATTTGGACTTCCTTTTACAAAATGACTGACACCATGCTGACTGCTGACATCTGACATGCGCTGACATCGACATCGTGACATCTGACGGTCCACCACGCTGTCGGCTGTCGATTGACATTATAGGCGTTTGCTGGCGTCTGGCGCACTTGTATTGAAAACGTAGTCATCTGATTCAATTGGCGTTGAAACGGTGACGTCACATCAAATGTGATTTCAAAATGGGTAGTTTTCCGGTCGCAATAAGCATCTTTTTTTTTTGACTTTTTTGTGGGACTTACGTAATTTGCTCACCTCTACAAAAAATTCAAATGAAATTTCCGGCGGTCTCATATATTTTCTGACATACAAGTCCATTTTTTTGTGAAATTACAAAATTTTCCACATAAAATTTCTGTTGTTTGTACACACAAAATTCGTCCTTTTTCTGATAAAACACCACACACTCTTTTATTCACTAATTTTCAACATTTTTGAGCAGAAAAAACATTATTTTCATGGTTTCTGTGGGATTGCCGCCTAAGGCTGGATTCAGACAGACCCGAAATTCGATCGTACGACGATCCGACAACTTTCTGATTGGTCTAAATTCAAATTTTGACCAATCAGAAAGCTGTCGGATCGTCTTTCGATCGGATTTTTTGTGCGATGAAAATGCTCACAAATGGAGTAATTACTGGTAAAAACTCACAAAATGGTAGCACTGGTTAACGGCTAAGGCGGGATTCAGACAGATCCGAAATCCAATCGTACGACGATCTGATAGCTTTCTGATTGGTTTAAATTCAAATTTGGACCAATCAGAGAGCTATGGGATTGTCGTACGATCGGATTTCGGATCTGTCTGAATCCAGCCTAAAGCTGAATTCAGACAGATCCGAAATCCGATGGTAAATCGACGATCCGACAGCTGAATTTGAATTTAGACCAATCAGAAACCTGTCGGATCGTCGTACCATCGGATTTCGGATCTATCTGAATTCAGCTTAACAGTAACGTCATGGTACCGACTTCAACTCAAATCATGAAAATCCGTAAACGTTATATTTCATACGTTAACGTCTACGTTGAGGTCTACGTATTGTAATCACTTCAACTCTCTGATATCTGATTGGCTGAAAATCACAGATTACTTAACTATTCAATAACGAAGGAACTCGAACAAAATGTGAGAGCGCATACGCTCACCACGAGTTCTTTCTTTGTCAAAACCCACGTGCCAATCACATCTGTTTCGGGAAAAATAGATATTATTTTGGAAATAGTAGTTCTAAAGAAGCGAGTAGAATTTTCGAATTGTTGATCAAAACGAACCCCATCCATATACTATTTACTGCATAATTTCCCTGATGGTAGACATTTTCACTGATATTTCAGGTTGGCAACTTGGACGGAGTCCTCAGATCAGGGGCTCTATTCTTGAATCATTCGCAGTAATCGCAATAGAAGAGTTCCTCACAAGTTGCCAACTTATAAAATTCGTCGAAAAGGTCTGCCTCTCCAATTTTGATTATTTTAAGATAGTTGTGTAGAGGATCAAAAATTATATACGCTGGTTCGTTTACTTTGAGTCAGAAAGCCTTTATAAAGTTTTTATATCACTTATGTCAATCATAGATTTTTTGTCTAAAAATAGGAACTGTTGGTAACGCAATTCCATGACAAAAACATTGATGGTGCTTCTTGTAACATAACCTGATATTTTTGTGTTTATATTTTTTGCAATATTAAGTAATTTGTGCTTGAATGTTTATGAATTTTCCCTGATTATCCACATTCGTCATGCATATTGTTTATATGATGCTCTTGTTGAATGAGAATGTAGGTAGGTAGATTGAATTATTGTTTTCTTTACAATACCTAATGTGTTTTTAGGTATGAGACGAGGTTGTTTTAAGATATGAGTATTTTAACATTCAGACACGACAAGGCATTCCTTTCACCAATAAAGAACATATCAACATTGCTAAATCTTTGGAATTAATACACTGCATTGTTTGTTGTACCTACTTGTGCAAGAGCTAGAGAAAGTTTGATGGATGCTGTTCATGTAATAACCACTTGAAAAAAATCCTTTTGTATAATGAACGTGATTCCTGTGGGACGAGAAGAAAAACTATGAAACTGTTCGAAAGGAATCCGGGTTTATACAATGCTACAGAAAAGATGATTGAACAGGCTCTACATTTTATTCTTGGAGCGATCAAAAATGTATGATTAATGGTTGTGGAAAAGGTGAAATGAGAGAATGAGATATGCTTGTCTTTTTGAAAAGGGAAAATGAAGCAGAGATTTTCACCATTAATGTATCACCATTCAGTGTTCAGCATGGAAGTCGACTGGGACTGCAGACAGTAAACATATCCCTACCTAATACCAATTTTTAATGGCCTTAAATTAAGGTGTTCGAAATGACAAGCAGGGGAAGTTTATCTGCAACAATTCAAAATTTTTATGATGCAAAGATTGTTGGAGTGGTACATACTCTTAGAAAGGCAGAAAGAAAATTTCACCTCAAGATATAGGCGAAAGAAGATTATGAAGTTACTATGCCAACTATTTAATTAAGACAAAGTGTATTCACATTCATCTTAATAATTAAGATGTGTGAGATTTGTATTATAAGACTACAGTACACAGAAATAACCATGACCACTGGGAGATCTGCGTACTGCACACCAAGGGTCTGCGTTAGAGAGAAAAAGCAGGGTTCTAAATATAAGGCCGCGCTCAGTTTGGATACGAATTTGTATCGTACGTATACGTACGATCGTGTTAGTACGAATTGAGTGCGCACACTGAATGCGTTTCAATCCGTCAAAAAGGTACTGATCTCTCATTCGTAGAGTCATCTGTCGAAGTGCATTGAATAATATGTATGAGCCCACGATATTAGGGATACACTTAAAAACTTTTTTTCACGAAATAACTCGTAATGTTCTATGTGTTGCCAAAAATAAATGTAATAAACTCACCAGACATATTAATTTCCACGGATATTTCTCGCCATGCCTTGCGTTGAACATCCCGTAAGTGGTAACTCGAATCACTCTGATCCCACAAACATTTATGTCCGTAAATTAAGTTAATACATTTTTCAACTTCCATGTTTACGCACGAACGTGTTTACAAATCCCAACAAGTTCGGATTGATTTCGGACGTCGGAACTACACGTACGTATAGGTACGACAAACTCGCATCCAGTATGTGCGCTTCCATAGTACTCAGAAGGTTCGGATCGTTCGTACGTATTGGTACGTATACGCACGAGTGAAATTCGTACGAAAACGCGTCCAAACTGAGCGCGGCCTAATATATAAAAAAACATGTTTTTATACTAGCAGGTTCATTGGCAAAAATTAATAGAAAAATATTATTTAATTTATATTCATTTATATATGATTGTTTTCTGTCAAAGGACATGAATTAGCAAGAATAAATATCTGAATACAGAAATAAAAAATTCATGTACAGGACACTTTTGGATTTAATATGAGTGATTTTTTTTCTTCTCCAAGATGATGTCTTAAGTATACTAAACATAAAATAATTAGCAAACTTCTGGGCAGATATCAATCAAAAAGCAATAGTAAGCATGATAATTTGAAAAAAAAGGTAACATTCTTCATTCAGAATACAAAAAAAGCTCAGCCAAATGAGGTACCTATTCTGTTCAATGTACTAATAGCATACAATCCAAAATGATAATGTAGTGACTATTAATAATCGTCAATATTTATAAACTGCAGTTATCAAATTTTCTTGCTATCGTAAGGGTTATTGAAGACAAACAGAAGTATACTTGAGGCTTGGCTAACCCTGGGTTTGTAGAGCTTTATCGAGTATATTACATATGTTATGAATTTTTATATATCTGGCAACTTTTCATTTTGAAGATTTTTCACCTCCTTCATTTCAAAAGTCTTGTTAAGGGTATTTTTTGTCTACACGTTACAAGATAATAATTGTTTTTTGATAAATTCATTTCAAATTAGGTAAAAGTGCTGATGATGTAAATGGCTCATCTTCTGATATCTGATTTTTTATTGTCTGTTTCCAAAACCTTTGTCAAATTTTTTGTCACTGAGTATAGGTAGGTATATAGTATATATAATTTTTTGTGTGGTCCAGGCATTTGAAGATATCCGATAACATAATTGGAAAAATTTGTAATTCAGTAGATCACTCTTATTCAGCATCCTAAAGATCAATAGCCATAGCTTATATTTTCAACAATGTCTTCCGAGAAGAACTTTGTTGAGACACAAACATGAAAAATAGCTTATTTCCAATCTCTATTTTCATCGATACATATCTAACACTCTTGAGGTCTGAACCCCCATTTTATAGTTCATAATTCCTGAAATAAGACGACTCATTATTATGATTGATCTTTAAGCCTCCATCTACTTAGGTTTTATTGTGGTTTCATTCGGTTTTTACACCAAGATGATTGTGATTGACATTATTGACTAGTATTGATCGTCAGTATGAATTTCACGTGGAAAAAATTCGGGGAAAAAGTTTCTATCCCCATAACAATAATAAATAACCTCACTTTCTAGTTCAATCTCGAATTTATTTTGAATCAATCGCCAGTTACGGAAAATGAAAATGTTTTGTCATGGAATTGCGTTACCAACAGTTCCTATTTTTAGACAAAAAATCTATGATTGACATAAGTGATATAAAAACTTTATAAAGGCTTTCTGACTCAAAGTAAACAATCCACCGTATATAATTTTTGATTCTCTACACAACTATCTTAAAATAATGAAAATTGGAGAGGCAGACCTTTTCGACGAATTTTGTAAGTTGGCAACTTGTGAGGAACTCGTCTATTCTGCGTATAAGCTGTTGCTAAGCTGCGAGATATCTGATTCTGATTGATCTCTGCTTAGCAACAACGTATACGCCGTATACCGTATACGTTCAGCCAAGATGCATCGTTCAGCCAACGAGTGATTCAATATTCAATTCAAGAATAGGATAGAGCTCCAGGCTGATCAGTGATCAGAGGATCAGAGAGTCCTCTATTGGGAAGAATTTCTACCGATGAGGGCGCTGATGTCTGTTCAAAAATATCGGCAACAAACCGTAATCAGCTGATCGTAATCTGTCAAAAACAAATGTTTACTATTGTTTACGTTGTATTTTGTATTGTATCTTGTGTTTTTCGAATTTTGGCAAAGTTCTGTGTAAAACAAATGTGTAGACTGAGATGTCTATATACACCTTAGTGTAGACTAATCAGTGTGTGTATGGTGTTATGGTGTATGTGTCCCATAATTTCACATTCAGAAGTTTGTTTTTGTTTTACGTGATGAAATAGCAGTGTTGCCGATTGGCGGGTAATTACCCGAAATGCGGGTATTTTTGAGCTGTGAGGGCGATTTTGCGGGTATTTGAATTTTGCGGGTAAAATGGGGGCAATTCCAAGAGCTTGGGAAAACATAAAACATTGTCAACATTTTGAGAAAAGATTGGAAGAACACGGCTTGTGGCCTGAAATTTGCCCTTTAGAAAGAAACTAGAATGACAGGAAATCAGAATCGAATCACAGAAAACGGAATTCACAATATAAGGATTATAATTATGGATTTTGTGCATGCAAAATCCAGCTCTTTCTGTCACTATTGTGTGTCTTTCTTCTTTCTTTAATCTTTAAAGCCGAATTTCAAATATTAACCTTGGAACATAACCCCATTAAATTAACATTTATTATTGTTGTGTTCGGTTTCCTTTTTAATCTTTATACAATTACGCATACAGATTTGAATTTTAAAGAAAATGGACAAGTGGCTAGTAAAATATAATGAAGATAAAATAGTAAGAATATATATGAAAAATAAAAAATGAAATTTTTTTGAAACTTTTCGTAGGAAGATGAAAATGAGACTGCTTTGGGGAGTGATTCATCAATGACTGAATCAGCACCATCCACTTGCATAGCTAGTGAAGAAATACCTGTAGAATTTGAAATTGAAATCGAAAAGGAGTCCTCATGTTTGTTATATGGAATAAAACTTTATTTTTATCAATGTATCACATCATTATGTCATTCCTCTTGGAAAAATTTCGAGTGTTTTGGAGAAAAGGGAGTTTCGAAAGCCTAGGTATGGAAAGGGGCTAAAATGCGGGTATTTTGAAATAGCGTGCGGGTAAAATCGGGTATTTTCGTTGGATGGTGTGGGTATTTTGTAGATATG
>JAVJAQ010005342.1:0-81649 GCA_032362365.1 Zygogramma bicolorata | reverse complement strand
GCGTTTAACGAAAACTGCGACAATTCCTGGATTTTCGGAGAAAGTAGTTTGCGCTGCAGATGATGAAGACCCTGGGTGCTGTGTTGGAGTAGTCCATCCATCTGATGAATCTCCCAGCAATTTGGTGTTCGCACGAGCCTTAGTAAAAACGAAACAAACGATTCCTGTGAGAGTTGAAAACGTGTTTCTGGAGTAAATAACTGTTAAAGCAGGCGATGTCATTGGAACATGTGAACCTGTAACGTGGGTAACAAACTGTAATTCAAATGAACATCAATAAATGAAGGCAGACTCTGAGAGTGTTATAACAACTCTTGAAAAATCATTTTAACGCTTATCAACAGCGGAACTGGAAGCTGCCAAGAATCCCATCAGGGGTGAAAGTGACATATTTGATTAGACAATATTAGGAAGAACCAACTTGGTCAAACGCAGAATCAATACTGGCCAAGCCGATCTAATTCGACAACCATTAGGAAGAGTTCCATTTGCCAAGCAAAAAGAGGTGGAAGAGCTCGAGCTCCACGAAATTGCGAAAAAAAGACTGAAGATGACTAGTGACAGGATGAAGGCTTGATACGATCTTGAAGAGAATACTTGTGGTACAACCCTCGTCGTAAAAAAGGAATTTCACCTAAATTAACACCATCTTGGGAAGGACCCTCCTATACAATAGTGAAAAGAATAAATGACGTGAAGTACAGGATTCAAAGTAGCCCTAGAGCAAAAATGAAGGTCGTTCACCTAGGAAGACTCAAGCGGTACACTGGGGAAAATAAGACATTGTTTGATCGGGACAATTAAAATTGATACTGCACAGATAAGTCCGGAAGAGTCTACATAGGCGTATGGAAGTATAAAGCGATTCGTAGATGGCAGAGTTTTAGTAAAGAGCGTTAGATGGTTTCGCTGAACAGTTTAATATATTGTATTATTGTATTGTGATAAAGAGTCTTAATAAATGTAGTTTAGTTTGGAGTTTTAATAAACGAACCCAAGAAAATATCGTAACAATATATTAATATCCCCTTAAGATATATTTCCATAAAAAGGTAAATGTATATATATATATATATATATATATATATATATATATATATATATATATATATATACATACACCAATCAGGAAATTGTTTTAATATATAGGCAAAACAGAATCAGATAAGTACACTACAGAATCAAAGAGACAAAGTTAGTTAAAAATATTGAGAGGAATGGATACAATTTTATCCAATAGAAATATTTTTCATAAAATAGTTCACCTAATTATAACCACGAACTTAGGAAAAACAAAACCAAGTGTTTCTTGAACCATTATACGCCATTATATTTTACCAAGTTTAACCCTCAAGTTCAAATAGCAGTTAACCAGTTTTGATACTGAACATGATTTTGGATTTCTCAAATCATTCGAATATCACACAAATTTTACTTCGTCATATTATGCATCTATTTCATTAACAGTCATAGACTGCCTAATGTTCTTCCAAAGCCTATACAGAGCTATAGAAATTATCGACAATGAAAAACATTACTGCCAAAATATTGTCTAAAAAACGTTCTCATATTTTTGCCCATTACTTCACTTCGTTTCCACTGCATCAGATTTTGAAAAATCAATTAGATAAATTCTTAAGATAGATAAAAAACTAACACTCATATGCATATATGTTTGAATTGGCTGATGGAGAAAAATCAGCAATATTCTATGAAAAGATTTGAAGTGGCAGGTAACGCACAAACATTATTGCTCTATGGGTAGTTGGATAGCTCTTTGGCAATGGAGTAAACAATTCAAAAGTGATTTATAAATGAAAAAAGGCATTTATGAGTTCATGAAAAAGTTTTTGCTCTTTATAAATATTAAAAATGAAAAATTTGTTTTACAAATACAACAAATATGATTGGGCAATGAGTAAGGGCAATGGTAAAATATTCCACTCATGACTGAAAAGTCCCAAGATAGTTCTTCCAATGCGGCAGCGATTTCTCTTCAAAATTTTTTCTTATTGAAAAATGACTAGCACATTTCATGGTTGTCAGTGCGGGTAACCGGACCTTATTGATGTTCATGCCTTCTTCCTTCTTGTTGAAATTGTCTTTGTGTTTATGTATCTCAATTGCCTCTCTATGTAATCTGGGGTAGTAGCTCTGTGTCTTGTCCAGGACTTGGGTATCGTCAAGTGCAATGATTGCCTTCTCCCAATGCGTGTTCTGCTACTGCCGAATTATCTGTCTGTCCCAGGCGACAATTTCTCTTATGTTCAGAGAGCCGTCGTGTCTTGGTACTCCTTTTGGTGGTTCTAATGTAGACCGATCCACAGCTACACGGAATCCGGAATACACCTGGAGTTATCCACGGCTCCCTTGTATCTTTAGCTGACCCTAAACTCTCTCTAACGGTTCGTGTTGGCCTAAGTATTATGTCTGTATTTCTTCAACGTTCGTCCTATCCGATCTGTCACACCTCTTATATATTGCATAAAGCCTTTTCCAATGGCAGGCGTATTTATAGTTATATATATATATATATATATATATATATATATATATATATATATATATATATTTCTCTTAGGCCTTAGTGCCCGTTCGAATTCGGCTTCACTATACCCGCCCCCTTTTAATGCTTGTTTCAGGTGTTCCAGTTCCTCCAGGAGGTTATGTGGTTCACAAATGCGATGAGCCCTCTCTACTAATGTCTTGATTACACCTCTCTTCTGGCGTGGCGTTATTTGTGTAGATGTTCCTTCAAACTGCAGGATGCAGTTTTGAAAAAAAAAATTGAAGATAGTCACGCAAGTTGCACCGAAGTTAAAGAATACCTTTCATACTTGTTGAATGTTCTTCAATATCATGATTATCTTAAAATTCAATTATTTTGGTTAGATTCAACAAAGATATTTCATTGAATTCAATCAAAAATCAGTTTGTCAGAATTCCTGAAGCCTCTGAGCGTTTCAAAATTGTTCGAGAACTCTGGGCGAAACATGACATCACACCCATGGATCTTGTTGAAGCCATTCAGAAATTTAGTCCCAACAACTTTTTATGTGTACTGCACTTGTTGATCGTTTTCATTTTGGAATTCAAACGTACGTACCTGGCAGAAAAAATAGTATTGTTGAAATGATATGCCCCTTCAGGTTTTTTTTTAAAACCCTGAATACCTTTCATCAGTTTGTTTATGGTATTCATCAGAATAACAAAGGCAAACAACCAGGAGAACCGCGAAATAGCATATCATAGCTCGCAGACAATATATCAATGAGCACAAGATATATTGAGGATATGCCGTCCTTCGGAGGGGACGTAAAGCCGTCGGTCCAGAGTCCATGCATGTTGGGCTCGTTAAAGATCCCTACCTCTGGTTGGAATACCAGAGGGTTCGGCAAAATTTCCGGTTGGGGGAAGTGTGCTCACCAGCGTCGGTGATTGGCCTTGGTAGCGGAAATAGGCCGACGTTAAAAAGAAATTTAAAAAAAAAACAGAACCATTACACGTTCTTAACATATGGAATTAGAATTATAGCCATTCTCCTAGTTTTTTCACTATGATCACCACATTCACTGGTCATACCAAGATTTACATGCCAACAACACTTTTCTGGAATGTTTCATGACATATAAGTGAATATTACCATCAAAATGAAAATTGTCATGAAACTATAATCACAATAAAACCCGGCTTATGTGATGTAATACATCACACTTCATATCGTGAACTTTGGGGGTGCTGTTTTACAAGCTACAGATCATGGCTGCTTTTCAAAGTGGATATCATTCAAAAACCTTAGAGGAATAATGAATTAGGAACTGATGAATGGAATAAATATTACCATTACAACCTCCTTTCAGCCTTTTCAATTTTGTGAGATCCTGTAGAATCCTCCTTCTAGCGTTGATGAACCAATTCTCAACTTGAAGCAAAGATAGGTTGGTTTCCTGCATAAGCATTTGTTTCTCATGATCTGTCGGATAAGGGTGCTGAAAAGTAATTGTTGGTGTCAAGCACATAAATCTACATTCGCAACTATTAAAACTCACATCAGTGTGACGAAATAGCCAGCGCTTCAAATGATTTTTTGCCTTTGTGGGCAAATGAGGTCTTTTTGATAAAATTGATGTGGTAGGTTCTGTGGCATTGGCTAAAAAACATAATTTGAATCACACATTTGCTAAATGTAAAGCAACACTATAGAATCCAATGAGGTAGGTACACAAATCTCGGTTTCATCAAATAGGTTCACTTCAAGGCAGACTTAATGATCTCTCTGGAACATTCATAGAATGTTTCAGCAACTTTGTAATACTGGAATTATGGGATGATAGCTGATTTTCAGCAAATCTTAAGGCTGATTCAAGCAAGCTAACTTAACTCATAAATAATGTTTTCAAGTGAACAATAAAAGATGTGAAGTTTCCAAGTTGGATCTGCCTTAGAGGCAGATTCTGGTAAGCTAACTCAACTTATGAATAACTCATCGACTTAATAAAATGAATCATCAAGATTGAATAAGTTCTTGACTTCACTTGGAAATTTCCATATTTAATATTTCACTTGAGAAGAGTTGAGTTATTTATAAGTTACACTGGGTTGCTTGAATCAGCCTTAGTTCTTATCTCTTTTTTCTTTGAATAGTGAGAAGTAATAATTGTTCTAGTTTGACCCAACCAAAAATACCACTCTCATTTGTTCACCAACGCAATGGGATTGCAGTGAAAATAAAAGCTGTATTTACCTGTTTTTGAATACATAACTTACATTTTGAACAAATATTGTTGTGTTTTCTCAGACACTGCAAACTTTTGAATGTCATATTGCAAAAATTACAGACAAAATCATCACCACGCAAAGGCCTGTGCAATAACAATTTACGAACACCAAATGTTTTGCCACCTTCACTCAAAGGCTTTCTCTTGAGCCCTCGCATGTTAATTATTTCAATATCTCCAGGTTTGGGTGATGTTGATATTTTCTGAATAAGCATGCCCGAGTCTTCTGATACTTGTGTAGCCTGTTCTTGCTCGAATTCATTTTGCAAAAGTGGTAATCTGTTCAATGGTGGTAGATCATCTATAGGTATTCTCGAGAGGTCATAGTTTACCTCTGTATCAGATTGACCTTCAATATACTGCTGAATTTTTTTCTCGACAATTAAGCAGCGTGATTTGAAATCATAAGCTGATTTGAGCGCAGTTCGACAAGTATTACATATAACTGGGTTAGGAATAAGATCTAACGCCTAAAACAAAAATTTTGGGTGAGCTTCATATGTGCAGATAGGAGAAATACAAATGTTGAAAGATACAAACCATCTCAGGTATGCACGTAGTCAACTGATCACGATAGGGCATAAAACCAGTGAAAGATTCAACAGCATTGATATTGAAATATTTGGAACCCCTTTGTAATTTTTGTAAGCACATTCGGCATACTTTTGTCATATTTGTGTAAAGATTTGTCACAGGATTTCACACTATGAAATTCCACAATCAATTTCCTTATTTCCTTATATAACAAGTAATTTATCTAAATTTTATTGTGAAATTTGACATTTTCTCATAAATGTCAAAATGAAATTCATGAAAATGTCAAATGGCAGGTCACAGGACCATGCCGATTAGACCAAACATTTTTGTCATTCATGGTTGACATTTGACATGAAACTTTCAGAAGATTGTTTGCAGTTACTTTGGCTATTCCACATTAGATGGCACCAGACTATCTCGGTTTGAAACATATATCTTATATCATTGTCTAAGGATGTACCAACATCCTTAGACAATGCTTATATGCTACGCGTAGCCATTGTCTAAGCCTTAGACAATGGCGTAGCATATAAGATCTATGGTTTGAAACATAGACATTGGCCGCGCCTAACAGCTTACACCATGCAGAGCCGCTTCACAAAACTTGACATTTCACCATAGCTAAGTTCGATTATTCATGGATCGAATGAGTAATACCTGATAAGAGCTAATGTTAACTAAGTGAAGCCGAGTTATATCTCTGTTGCAGTCCCACCATCCGGTTTCTTTCATTTTTTGCGCATGCGCGATTTTTAACGTCATATGACAATTTCATTTTTTTGGTTATGTTATTTTAATGTCAAAAAAAAACAAACAAGATTATGAAGATTTCAAGAATATTGAATATATCTACGAATGTAGCAGTACGGAAAATTCAAAGTGCATTTTGGTTTCCCAGGAAGTTTGGAAGGTTTCCCTAATGATTGAATAACTAAATGAGTTCTATTGCATATTAATTGTGATGTGAAATGATGTGTAGTGTTTAATAATACAAAATTAAAAATCTTTCATTGATCTCGAGACCAAGTTTTCATCAATTTCGAATAGGAGAATGAACTGCTGCAAGAGGATGGCTGCTCATTATGGTCAATAGTAAATATGTGTGAAATTGATAGGGTTTAAGTTTCACTGATTGAAATATTCAGTATAAAATTCATGTTACTCATTTTAAATGTCCATTTATGAATGTAATTTTAAAATCCATGAATTCAGCTCATAACAAATTCGTTGAAATAAAGGTTGTTTACTAAAAAGGATCAAACGCCAAAGTTGAGATACTATGCTCATTCTGTTGTGTTACTTGTGATTGAAAGCTCAGAAACAGGTAAAAAGATGGACACTTGGTCAGTTGGTGGAATGCACGAAAAAAATAAGACATTTGTATCATGTAGGTAAATCAGAATTATACACATTATCCTAAGAAACCAGGGTTTTACGAAATGGCAGTTGCTTCTTTATTTGTTATACCATTCGAATTATCTAGTTTCTTCATCAAAGAAAAGCAAATATACTATAAACATTGACTGATTAGCTATATTTTTCATGCATATATTCTGAGCATATATAAATACTCACCATATCACTTTATCTATCCACAACTGCAAAGGAATATAAGGATTCTGCCAGGCTATTGTAGATTTGATTTGAGTGTGAATACGCTATAAGGTAGACACGATTAAATTTCCACAAAATTTTATTGTCTTCGCGACATGTTTCGGTACACTGTACCTTTATCAAGCGAATGTATTTAAACATGTGTGTTTAAATACATTCGCTTGATAAAGGTACAGTGTACCGAAACATGTCGCGTAGACAATAAAATTTTGTGGAAATTTAATCGTGTCTACCTTATAGCGTAATAACTATGGATTTCCATCAAGTAAAGGCCACCTCAGTCCAAAATTTGAGTGTGAATAGTTTTCATTTTGAATAATCCTTATTGGTGAACGGAATATGAAATGCTCAAAAATGAAACTATCTGCCAGAATCAGAGTATATTGCATGTATTTCTGCTTCTCTTGAACGCTTTCATGAATGGAAAAATATATGAAAATGTGCATTCCAAAAGAATATGCAATAAGTCGCCTGTTCTAGTAGCCACCAAATAAACTGCTAGGATAGCAAGGAATTTTTCTTGTGAAATTAGTACTCCATATTTCTAAATACAGAATTTGATCTGGATTTCTAGTGAGTGTTGTACAGCCTTGTACAGCGATTTCTCATAATGAACATTGTTCAGGATACAGTAATATGGATTGATTAACTATGATTACAGAATACAAATTTAAACAGTAAATTACTGAAGCGACAATCCATGCTTCGAGTAAGCTTGATGAACTTTCTTGGGTTTTTTATATTTCTTCTTCTGGTATTTAATTTGATATGATATTATATATATATATGAAACTGAATTTTTCTGGCATGAGCCTCATCCAGTGCATGTCGCCAAAGGCTGAAAATGACCAGGACACGTCATGCTGTGGACAGCAGTTTCGCCCTATGGGGCTCACCAGCATGGCGAATCAATGAGAATATTCCTTTTGGAATGATATGCAGGTGTCAGATGTAATCCAGCATTTTAATTAATTTTAATACACAAAGAAAGAGTTCAGCTATTTATGAAATAATACTACAATAATTTCAGAAAAATTTTATTCATATTTCTCAATAGTTACATCATCTTTGGAAGTCGAAAAATTGCAGGATTCACAAATATGAAGGATAGGTATTCATTAAAAAGGCAGGAAAGGTTGATTAAGATTGTAACCACATGGTCATCATCAGATGATGATACCAGAGACAGCGGATATTGGAGAATTGATGAGTACGTAATTTTTTAGTGAATAAAAATTACTATTTCATAAAGATTTCAGTAAAGATCGACAATCCTGTAAAACACACAACCATTTTCAAATACATATTCAGTATCAATTTGGAATTTATATATTGGAATGAGAAATTTATTGAAATGACTAAAAATTAAAATCTCACAATTTCGTACCATGTTATGTTTAGTTACATTCATGGTAGGTAATAAAACGTTTGAAAAATAATCTCAAGCTACAACATATTGTATACAAAACGAAAAAACAGTTAGACAAAGCATTACTATACATATAAAGGGTAAATTTTTAAAGTAACTCATACCATCCAGAAATTTATTCGAATAAAAAGAACAATGCAGCAGATTTTGCAATCACCGTCCTGAACTAGATTTCTCATATATGATTTTTTTCTGTGTGGTACGTAGTATATGCCATGAAGGCTTTCTTACTCGAGCATTTCTCAGTAATGTAGACAGGTTGTTATCTTTGTTGAAAAATAAGAAATAAAAGTTTTTTCATTTACGTTTTTTACTGTTCTCCGCATTCTTTACAATACGATTTGAAAATCCTGATGTACATTGTTCTACCTCTATACATCAGCAGCAGCAGTCTAACAACATGATGTGATACATTTAACATTAGTTATATAAGTCTGTTCAATATAGAGATTGAAAGTTATTTGGACACGTTATATTCACATCATTTTTCTACACAAAATACCTTTTGCAATTATGAATAACATTTATATATTGGGATTGTTACCCTTTTCCCATCATCCTCCTATATTCCATACTCACAAATCTATGCATAATGATGTAGCAGGTGATGGTGATATCTGTTGATAAATGAAACACTACATTACCATCAGATGGTCATTAGCACCACGAGATATCAAATTCTTTGATTTCAAGTGTCCCAGAAGTTTCTTCAAACTCTCAGTTTTTTTAACATATCGTCGTGTTTTTTGTTGCAGTTGGCGTATTTTCCTTCTTTGTCTGGGATCACAACTGAAAACAAAAATAACATTGAAATTTTGTGCTTGGAGACTAACAGACAACTGGAGGTCTATTTTTGTCGTTCACAACTGAAGCATTCGCAAGAAACACTACATTACCATCAGATGGTCATTAGCACCACGAGATATCAAATTCTTTGATTTCAAGTGTCCCAGAAGTTTCTTCAAACTCTCAGTTTTTTTAACATATCGTCTGTTTTTTGTTGCAGTTGGCGTATTTTCCTTCTTTGTCTGGGATCACAACTGAAAACAAAAATAACATTGAAATTTTGTGCTTGGAGACTAACAGACAACTGGAGGTCTATTTTTGTCGTTCACAACTGAAGCATTCGCAAATATGGTCAAATTCTAAGATCAAGTTGCTATATATATATATATATATATATATATATATATATAACAGTATTGTTTTAAAAAATAACAATGTGACATTATTTTTGTGAGGTCACTGCGATGTATACATTGGGAATTCAAGAATTTGAACATTTATTCAGAAAACAGAATTAGGACAGATTTTACCAACATTGCCAGCAAACTGACTGGACATTTTTTTACATTACCCTCTTCCTTTCAAGTCATTTCATAATCAATTAGTAGGAAACTTCAACAAAGCATTTTTCATTCAAAAATTGAAATTAAGAAAGAAAAATCCTTGGTTCATATGGAATAAAAAATCTGACAAGAAACGGAAACTTCTCACATTACATTAGAAAATATGTACATCCGAATCAAAAATTCTTATTTGAATATAAAAGAAATATAAGAGAATTTACAGAAAACTGCTTATAAGTAACAAAACAGATTTACTATAAAAAGAGGATGGATTGGGCGGACAACAAATCTAAAGGTCTGTTAAAGAACTACTACTACTACTGCTCTATAGCTGACAAACTCACTCTGAACTTATTTTGAAACAAAAACTCTTGTCTTGCCTCAAAAAAATTGACATTGTTGAAAGCTTCCAATTCAATGAAACCAACCCGAAAGAACTGGAAGCCTTTATTGAAAATATGAAAAACAAAATTGGTTCTGGTCTCAATGACATGTCGATCAAAATATTCAATTCAAAGTTCAACCGTATTCCTTTTTACTTGTGCTATCACAACTCATCAATCATTCTTTCATGTATGGCAAAGGTCACTTCTCAGTTTTCATATCTTTCAAGGAGAGCAAAAGAAGCTAAGTTCATTTATTAAGCTCTGAGCGCTCACTTAGCTCGAAGCCTTTCGTTTATTACAATTCGAGCTCTCCAAGCTTGTACATAGGTGTCCATTTCACCTTCAGATCCTGTAAACTTGTTCTAAAGTGAGGATATGTGCAATCCCTGTTGACTTCCATTCTAAACACTAAAATGGTGATACATTAGTGTTGATAATTTTCAGTTCGTTTTCCCTTATCAAAACAACATATCTCATTCTCTCGTTTTACCTTTAACACAGGCATTCATAATACATTGTACAAGGATATGATGTAGAGCGTGTTCAATCTTTTCTGTGTAGCATTGGGAAACTTGGACTCCTTTCAAACACTTCCACAGTTTTTCTTCTCGTACTGCAGGAATCATGTTCATTATATAACATGAAATTTTTCCTAACTGGTTATAACATGAATAGCAACTATTTCAATTTCTCTAGCCTCTGCCCAAGTGAGTACAACGGACTAGCAACAATGCAGCGTATCAATGTTGATATGTTCATCATTGGAGAATGGAATGCCAGGCCAAGTCTGAATGTGAAATCAACCTCATCTACCTATAAACACATCATCGTAAAGAAAACATAAAAATTCAACCTACCTACATTTTCATTCAACATGACCTTCATATGAACAATCTGCATGGCGAATGTCAAAGGAAAAATTCGTAAATATTCAAGCAAAAATTGCTCGAAAAAGATAATTAAATACAAAAATATGAGGTTATGTTACATACCAGTGTTGTTCCAGGTGCTCGATTTATCGTAACAGATTTTTGATGAAAATGTAATAGATTCCAATTTTGATGTTTGCTGCACTACTTGTTACTAGATGGCGACACCTATGAATGATCAGAGATCACAATAATGTTTCGTCTTAGTTGTCTTTTTGTCCTTGCGTTTGTCCTATGCCTCCTATGTCAGAGAGGTCAACCGACAACTGACAAGCCGTGCATGAGTGACGAGTGTTACTGTTTGCTGTCGCAACAACAGAATTTGTTTGACACGTGTCACTGTCGGATTTCTGGAATGTAATAGATTTTGGAAAAATGTAATAGCGTAATAGAAATCTGTGAAATGTAATAGATCTAGTACAAATGTAATAAAAGAGCAACACTGTTACATACACGACTTCTTAAAGCTCCATGCGCAGTGATCAGCTGATCTCGGCTCAGTCTCTACCCGCTCTACTCGATGCATGAATAATTAACGAACTTGCTAGAATTGTCCAAGAGTGTATGCTAATGCTAGAGAATGCGCTGAACAATGTTGCAGTATGAGGCTGAGGCTGCAGTGCAGTATGCCTGTTTGAAAATCACATAAATAATCAGATGTGTTGATAGTAGATATGAGGTGTCGAATAATAAACGAAACTTTACCCTCCATTAGTCAGAAATAGCTTGTTTCAAAATAGACTAGTTTTTAAAAGATTCATTATGTCACTTACCAACTGCAGCAGGGGCATATGTTGGATAACGTGAAAGCAGAAGGCAAGTTATATTTTTCAAAAATTTTTCAACTGTGTTCTCAAACCCATTTCTGTAGGCTTAGTAAAAAAATCGTCCTCGGAGAAATTATTTGCACATATTCTTATGCTGGAAACGTCATCGGTACTTTCCAAATTGCAAATATTCATCAACAATAATTTCAGGACGGGGTCTTTTGGAAACCTGAAATATTAGTCGTGTGATATGAAGACATAAATTAATCTAAATTCCATATTTACCGATGGCAGGAGCTCGAATTCTTGCTATTGCACAGGAAGCAGGGTGTCGGGGACATAGTTGAAAAAATATATACGAACACTAACAAAACTCTCAACTACTAAAAAACCCAACTTTGAAAAGAATGGGTAAAGTATAAGAACTCAAACTCAAACACATTAATCGCATAAAACACTAATAATTGAGAATAAAAAGAATTGGCTCGATGAATATTTTCAACAACTGTCAGACGCAGACGCTAAAATCTTTGGTTATGTTTCGGTTTCAATCATATGAAATAAGGAATTCATTCCCACTATCGGTCTTGGTCGAAGCTCACGCATGTTAGAAAGAAACAGGTAATTAGAAGTATGTGTATCATTGAAGAAATGTATTTTTCTCGCGCATGCGCATAGGTATAAAGAAACCGGCGATCGTCTTTTTTTTCGGATTCACGGCAGTTGTCCTTATTATCCATATTGGTATTAATATATATATGGTAGAGACTGAGCTGAGATCAACTGATCACTGAGCGCATGGAGCTCAAGATATAAAAACGAACGGGTTTCGACCATATTTTGAGCTTTTGGAACATGTAACATAACCACAACCTGATATTTTTGTATTTTATCTTTTTTAATATTATCCACATTCGCCATGTGGATTATTCATATGAAGCTTTTGTCGAATGAGAATGTAGGTACAATTTTTATGTTTTTTAGAATGATTTGTTTGTAGGTATGAGATGAGGTTGATTCAAGATATGAATACTTTTATATTCAGATTTGGCATGATTTTTGATTGTTAGCTTTCAAAACTTGTAAAATCCTCGTGTGATTCCAGGTAATAAAGATATCTGATAACATAATAATTGTAAAAATTGATATTTTGGTAGATCACATTTCTTATCCAGCATCATAAGGGTCAATACTCATGCTGATATTTTCAACAATTTATTTTGAAGTGAACTTTGTAACTCAAATAATCTTTTTAGAAAATGCCTATTTTCAGGACGTATTTACATATTGATACATAGCTAACTCTATTTTTCAACCAGTAAGCTCGATTTGTAATAAATGAACGGCATCGAAGAAAGTGAGCGCTCAGTGCTTAATAAACGAACTTAGCTCATGAAAAACTGTCAAATTTTGTGAAGCGGCTTTAAGCGCTGTACGCTATTAGACGCGGCCATTATAACTAATGGACTGGCCTCAAGGAAATTAAACAATATTCTCTGTAGGATGGTTCAATGCTGCAATAATGTAATCCTTTCCCAACCGCTTCAACTGTCAAATGACGTCACCGTGCTACCTTCTGCCAATACGTAAAATGTCACAAAACATTTTGTTCGTTGGTTTCCTAAGTACAAACAAGTGGTTGATTTTTATTTTTTTATTTTCAATTTCATTTATCGATGTGACACATAAATCATAATTGACCTGCCCCCAGATTCTATTTCACGAATTCGATTGTCGAGTAGCTCAGACTGTGACTGTAGCATGAGCTGTACCGAAAATATACGCATATTGTAAACAATTCGATAATCGAATTCGTGAGATAGAATCTGGGCTCTGACCTGAAAAAGCCTCACATGATGTCACAACCTGTTGACCATGGGATGATAAAACGAGCCGATTGAACCATCCTATCAAAATATTGTTTGATTTCCTTGGCTTGGCCCAACGTTCATATATAGGAACCAATCGAACCAACGTTGGGCCTGGCCCTACCTAAAGAGAAAGAGAGAAATGCCGAGTAAGCAAAATAGAATACTTTCAAATTAAGTTGCCAGCGCCAAGGCGGTGATTTTGGTACTAAAGTTGTCTATTCAAGGTCACTCGTTGTTTGTCTACTTTTTCTGATTTCGTTGCTATGAAGGTTAAATGGAAGATGGAAGTATCATTCAGTGATTGATGAGGAAAGAGAAACATATATTTCAATTTTATCAGTTTTGATAAAATTTCTGAAAATAGAGTTTGTTGATCCATGTCAGCAAATTGCATTTCAGACAATATTCAGTATATTTGAGGCGTGCGTTCCCAAACTAATTAGATCCATTTTTCACTAAAATTGAGAAAATGGCGACAATACCCTAATAGCACACTTTGTTCCCGGAACGTCCAATTTATGCTCCATATGAGTTGCGATATCCCGGCCCTTTATGGAATATACCCGGAACGTTCCACTGAAAATGTTCCCGGAACACACACACAGAATCATCCCAGGATCATATTATTTTGACGCAACAGATTGCACAATGAAGTTTCGTTTATAAACCGAAATCATCATCATAAATATATATAAACATGTATATATATATTTATATGTGCATACAAAATATACATCATATACTTGAAGATGGTATAGATGCATGAGACTTTTCAATGAATAAATTTAATTTCGGTACGTATTGGCTTCTTGAAAAACACTATAACAGATGACACAATCTAGTTTTGGGAAAATATGCCACTGGGTCATTCCAGGAATGTCCGTAGAACGCTAATAAGTGTTCCCATGCCCATGGGATGTTCCCGGAACGTCTTCGGAAGGGTCCTACGCACTGCCACGGGGATGCCCCTGAATAGTCTATGAACATCCACGGACGTTCCGAAAATATCCCAGTAAGACATTTCTGGAATGTACAATTTGACCACAACGTCTTTTCCGGGAATGTCCCCGGGATATTCCGCGGCTTTTTGCGACATTCCCGGAACATATTTGTTGTCGCACGTGGACATCCTTGGAACATTTTAGGAATATACTTGTCC
The DNA here is from genome assembly GCA_032362365.1 of Zygogramma bicolorata. Lineage (NCBI taxonomy): Eukaryota > Metazoa > Arthropoda > Insecta > Coleoptera > Chrysomelidae > Zygogramma > Zygogramma bicolorata. The sequence continues at coordinate 66,830 of JAVJAQ010005342.1, read as the reverse complement.
TATTAGGGTACCTTCGTTGATAGCTTTGACACATGCCTATATAATTGTAGTGGACCAAAACTGATTACTTCTAGTAATACTATGATATTAAAAAATAGTACGTTTCCAAAACTAGCTACATCCTTCATAAACACTGTTACAAAAGGTTGTGAATCCACTGCCGTAAGGGCTGTTTCAAAGGTGCGTAGATCCAATAGTATTATGTTATTCATTGCATGCTACGGTTTCAAAACTCGTTAGATCCTGTTCGTATGTGCACGGATCCTATATACTGTTTATGTGTACACTGTACACATACGATTTTTGTCTTTGTCAGTGGTTGTTTGAACGTGAAACAGTCTTGTTGTTATTTAGTGTGTTTGTTGTTCAAAAATAAAGCTGAGATATATTTAACTATGGAAAGATTTGCGACATTTTCAGAGCCTGGTAAAGGTATAGGAAAAGGATAAGGAATGAATCTAATTGGCAAAAAAGCAGGAAACAAATAGAACGGTAAGTACGAAAATTTATGCCGATGGTGATCGAAAGATGAGGACTTTCAAATTTGAAACATTTTGAACCTGTTTTTGCTTAAATGAGAATCTGTATTTTTGTTCTGAAAGTTGAGTTGAATAAACACTTTTTTGCATCACATGAGTCTCTTTCAACTTCTTAACCATTCAAATGAATTTTCAAAGCTGTCTAAATCCATAATATGTTTCCGAAACTCGTTTAAGCCTACTTTTTTTTCCAAATAACTCAGCAAAATATTCTCTATTTTTTTGCTGACCGTATATTAGTTTTGAAGGACAACCTACAAATAACAAACCAGGCACACAAACCTACTTGATTACCAAATCAAAGTTATCAGAAAAGTTGGATTTTCTCGAAATCATTTCTGATGGATTAAACAAGTTTAGGGAACGGGCGCCTCATTTATACTATTGGCTGTGAGGTAAAAAGCCGTTGGAATTCGATTTCAAAAGGTATACTCCAGAGTCTGTCTAGAGGATACATGCAAGTCCATCCTATTGTTTCCAAAGTCTTCATACCACCAAACTTCAGTGAATTTATTGAGTGGGCTCATCATCAGAAGATATTCTCAAAAGTTTTTGTTTGATATCAATGTATATCGCTTCATTTTGAAGAGCCTACCTATGTATGCTGTGGAAATTTAGATGTTTTCTCATACTGTAGCAAGACATTCTTTCACCTTGTCCATACGAATATGCCTCTGTATGCTTGTACATGGCAGCAATCTGTAGATGGGTTATAAAAATAGTTGTGGAGAACTTCCAGTTGTTGGTTACTGTATTGGACGTGAATATGTAATGAATAAAACCCAGTGTACATTAAATCGAGGTTGAAATCTTGAATGAAATCCCTCATTTGATGATTTTCTGTACACATTCACCCAAGTGAAATACCCCTCGAAAAATTATATCAAGTACTTTGATATATGCAAAAATAAATACCTACATAATCTAGTGATTTCATCATATAATTTCAATTTACTTCTCACATACACAGAAAGTTACATACTGGGAAAATCAGTTACAACAAATTTGAATATATAGGTATAGAATAAAAATTTGATTGATCCAAAATGAATATATATATATATATATATATGTGTGTGTGTGTGTGTGTGTGTGTGCTCGGATAAGTGCTGTCTGGAACTTCCGGATAAACCGCGCCTGGAATTTTGTTCTTCTTTCGACGTTTTGGCTCCCACTTTGGAGCCATTCTCAAGACTTCTCGACTTGGTGGCGAGGCCTAAGTCTCCTTAACCCTCCAGCACTCATCTTGACAAGAGTGAAGATTGTGGTTTTGTGGATAGAGGGATGGTATTTATAGCTGTATGAGAATCCGACGTTGTTGAAACTGTCGGACCATATACAGGTCTGGTTTGAAAAGGATTGATTAATGGATTTGTTAGAAGGGATAATAATGGTTTCCAGGTATTAGGGATCCTTTGTAAGTCGTCTCGTTTGTCGAGGCATTGAGGGCGTTTTTCAATTTCTATTGCTTCGCGAATGATTGTGGAGTGGAGTATTTTTGCTGTGGCAATGGTCGTCGTGTTGTTGAAGTCAATTTTGTGTCCAGTTTTGTGGTGGTGTTTGAAGAGAGTCGAGGTCATGTCCGAATTACGTACTGCTAGATCGTGCTCGTAGGACGTTTGATACTAGTCGGTTCGTCTTTCCTATATATGTTCTCGGGCAGTCGTGGCAAGGAATATATGGAATCCCTTCACTAGATCTGGGAATGATTTCTGTCTCTATACCTTAGATGTCAAATTATATCTACTTCTGTATGTGGACTAAATTTCAATTGCTGAGATGACAGGATATAGGAACTGTAATATTTCCAGTGATTAAAGCTGACTCTCGGTAAGAAAAAACTTTATTTTTCTTCTCAAACAGGATACAAAATTACTTCACCTTTTTTGACTCTTTTATCAACAACCTTTCTTCAACTTTTTCTATGATCGGTTACCAAAAATTGACAGCTAATTCTTATACAGAATGTTCAAATAAATAGGCAGGTGCCTTTACATAACATACTCCCACCTTGCAATTATTCAAATGAATATAAAATTGCAACATTCAATACATTTTTCAACGAGTAACGAAGTGAAATTAATATATCAAAATCCAAATCTTTCTGGGTGTTTAACAATACGACCACTCTTGGTTTTGATAGTTTGTCTGAAAATATCATCTCCATCATTTTTTTCAGGATCTAAATTATTGAAAGAATCTATTCCTTGTAATTGATCGATTTCTATTTCATTTCGAGAAAGAGTGTTCTTTTCTGACATGTCCAAATTCGTATCCATTTCTAATGGAAAAATTCTCTGGATAGGCCTCAACATTTCCCCTGTGCTAGTACGAAGGCGAACAAGTCTTACCGAACCATCACCACTCAAAATTTTTTCCTGAACCCTAGCAAGTGGCCAGTCAATCCTCTTTGATTTATCGTTTCCCACTAAAACTACTTCTCCAATTTGCAACTGTCTTGAAATCCTACCACTATTACGATGTCTGAGTTGTCCCAAGTATTCATTTCGAAATCTCTTTCTCAAATCGTCACATATTCCTTTTCGATACTTAGCACGTCTAGACAATTTCCCGGCGTCAACTATATCACAATCAGGGACACCAATTTCCCTTATGTCTTGGATAAACATCGCAGGACATAAAGGAGACAATTCATCGAGAGAATCGGAGACGTAAGTTATAGGTCTACTATTGATAATCGATTCACAATCGCACAGAACAGTCAGCATTTCCTCGAAACTCAAATAAGCTTTTCCTAGCGTCTTACGTAATAAATCTTTGAGAAGTCGAACCAACCTTTCCCAAAAACCACCCCACCAAGAAGCAGTTGGAGGATTGAATTTCCAGTCGATCCTTTCCGCAGTACTATAAGCAGCTATTTGTATCCAATTCAACTTCTTGAATGCGTTTGAGGTCCCTACAAAATTGGTGCCATTATCAGAATAGATCACCTTAGGCCTTCCTCTTCGCGCTATGAACCGACGAAGAGACTGAATAAATACCTCTGTAGAAAGTGACGATAGCAACTCTAAATGTATCGCTCGATACACCCCACATGTAAATAATGCAATCCATGCTTTCTCATTACCTTTCAGGAAAAGAGGCCCTGCTAGATCCACTCCAACTATTTCAAACACTGCAGCATCACGAACACGATTGACAGGGAGAACAGAAGGTGAAACTTCGACTTTATTAGCTGAAAATCTTTTGCAACGAAGACATTTTGATATTGCAGATCGAATAGTTCTTCGCCCGCCTAAAATCCAATAATTTTCCCTCAGAAGACTCAATAAACCCTGTACACCAATATGACAAGATTTTTTATGTTTCTTCAGAATCAAACTCTTGATTAAAATATGCTTCGCAGGTAGTAGGATCGGATAACGAAAATCGAAACTATCGCTTCGATTGATTAATTTTGTTTTCACTCTCAAAACACCTAAATCATCAATAAATGGTACTAAACTCTGGAGTTTATCACTTGCAATACCTGTTGGAAAACTTTCCTCTTGTATGAATTGAAATAAACCCATTTCTGCCTCTAAAATTTCGGAAAGACTCAAGGAACCACTTTTCCTATCTTTGGGAAATCGACAATTATGAGCAAATCTTTTAATCCAGCCTATCAAATGGACAACTTTGTCAAAATCTGAAAAATACCTATAAAACCATTTTTCATCACTCTGGTTAGAATTAAGCAAACACGATACAACAGTTCTTTTTTTCTCTTGAGCGATCTCATTTTCATCGTAATTTAAGATACCATCAGGCCAGAACCTGGGAGTCAACTTCAACCAATCGGGTCCTTCCCACCATCTGGACTCCAACAACTTTTTAGAGGTACAACCTCTTGATGGTAGGTCAGCAGGGTTCATAGACCCAGGAACAAATCTCCACTGCTGTTTCGATGTGAGTTTCAATATTTCCTCAACTCTATTGCGAACAAAAACTACCCACTGTTGCTGATTTCTATTGAGCCATGCTAAGACTGTCGATGAATCAGTCCAATAGAAGTATTCAACATTAGTGAAATTATGAAAACCACTTATTGTTTTAGCCATACGAGTTCCAATAGTAGCTGCTGTCAACTCTAATCGAGGTATAGTAACCTTTTTTGTAGGTGATACTCTTGATTTTGCTTGTATCAACTGAACTTTGGTTGAATATTCAGTTTCTATTCTGAGAAAACTAACAGCAGCATACGAAAATTGACATGCATCTACAAAAGTGTGGATCTCAACTTTAACCCAATCACTCATACATCCTGACGAAAAATATCTGGGAATTTTAATTGCTCTCAAGAAGGTTAGACCTTTCAACCATTTCAAGAAATCATCTCTCATCTTCTCAGTCAACTCATCATCCCAATTCAAATTTTCTTTCCAGGTTTGTTGTAATAGAAGTTTGGGATATAATGTCACGGGACAAGTAAAACCTATCGGGTCAAAAACTCTGTGAGCAATGGACAGAAGAGTTCGTTTTGTGACTTTATCCAATGAAATATCACTCCAATTATCGGGATTTATAGATAAACAGTCATCCTTTCTATCCCATAATACACCAAGAACATTGGATACTATAACTGGATAATTATCACATGATTGAACATCGGTAAACTCCCACCCTCTCAAATCAAACATTGCATCATTCATAACCTTTTTAGCTTCTCCGATGAAATTGTGGAGTTCATCCACGCTGTCAACACTCGTTACACAATTATCAACATAGAAACTACATTTCAGCTGTTTAATGATACTGGGAGTATAACAGTTTTCATTTCTGAGTGATCCTTCTAGAATTTTTTGTAGATGATGCTGAATGACCGCACCTAGTGGAAAGGGACTGCAAACAAGTCCAAAAACCAGTCTACAATGTCTAAATACTTTTATTTTTCCATCAGAATCTCTCCACAGGAATTTCAAGTAATTACGATCGGCAACATTCAGTTCTATCTGTAGGAAAGCTTTTCGAATATCAGCTACCACACCTATTTTCCTCAATCGGAATCTGAATAAAATCGAAGGAATCAGTTCTATCAAATTCAAACCTTTTTCTAAACACGCATTCAAACAGAGAGAGTGTTTTTCATGTGCAGAAGCATCAAAAACAGGTCTGATTGGTGTAGTACTCTGTGGTTTCAATATATGCCTATGAGGTAGATAATGCCCATTTATATTAAACTCGTCATGAGGGATTTCTTCAATTATACCACTGGACTCCCATTCTATGAAAACATCATTATAACGAGATAGCCATCCATCTGATTTCAGTTTTCGAATTGTGGAATCTAATCTACGAAGAGCAACATTGAAATTGGTGGGAAGTGGAGAATGCCCCTCAATCCATGGAAGATGAACAATGTACCTACCATTCGAATCCACTGTGAGTGTGTTCCTGAAATGTTCTAGGGATGCTTCTTGCAGTTGATCTCTAGATGCTGTTTGGAAAGGATCTTTGATACCTAATACATCAAGTTCCCATAGATCTTTTATTTTGAATTCGTTAACGAACAAAGATGTTACTAACAAAGTATTATCCACCTGGCCGAGATTGCTTCCAAGATACCTACCCATCAAGGTCCATCCTAACAAAGTCTCCACTGCTGTTAAGCCAGAAGATAATTGAACTACTCTACCGGTCAATAACTTTCCCGCCACATCAGCTCCAATTAAGACCTCAATTTCGCTCGGAACATGATCGGATAGTTCGATGAAATTATCAGTCAACTCTTTCTCCCATGGACCACTACCTACTGCTCCGATTTCACCACAAATTTTTGGCTGCTCTAAAGTAAGAAAGTTACAAAAATAGTTCTTATTCATATCACAAACAGAAATTCTGTGAGATTTGTGAATACGTTCTGTTGTAATCAACCCTCCAAATAAGGAATGAATAATTCTTTCTTCATTTTCAATTGGAAATTCAAGTTCATTTGCTGTACTAGTTAGAATGTAGGACCTTTGAGAAGCAGTATCAATTAAGGCCCTACCTTGACGTTCGGTTCCATTTTTACCTCTAAGAATGATATTAAGCGTTTGTAAAAAAACCTTCGTATTACCACCGGTGAAATTGGCCAGAGTATTTTCCCTAGAAATTTCACGATTTTCATTATCAAAATGAGGCTTTTCCTCTGAAACATCTATTTCATCTTTGGCATTCATACTCGGACACATCACCAAATAATGTCTTCTTTGGCATTTGCCACATTTTACTTGAACTCTACATTTTTTGGAGATATGACCGGGTCTGAAACATATGAAACAACACTTTTTGTCATATACGATCTGTTTCTTATCCACGAGAGACATATTCGATAATTTCAGACACTCAAAACTTTTATGTTCTGTGCTGTTACAGAAAATGCAAAAGGATACATCGTTACTCGTTGTCAGAAGTTCCAGGGCTGTAAAATTATTCGTATTCTTGTTCGTTGTCTTCTTTCTCTGTTCTCTCATCGACAGAGAACCTATTCCCGCTACGGCTATGGAAATTCTCTCTTCGTTCTCGACTTCTTCCCTCATGAAATCCATAAGTTTCTGTAGTTTATCTTTCGATTTATCTGTCACAGTATGGGAAGACCTCTGCCAAACACGTAAGAGCTCCTCGGGAAGGCACGATTCCACTAGTGGAAATAACATTGAGGAGCACTTATCAGATGTTACTCCTAGTGACTCAAGAGCTCGCAACTGGCATTCTAATGTGTCATATAATGAAGACAATGAAGAAGGACGAGAAGTAACAAGTCCTAATAACTCCCGTACATACAGCTCTATTAATAATTCCTCACGTCCAAAACGGGATTTCAAAGCATCCAAAGCCTTGGGATAGTTTTCAGATGTAGGTGGAAAACTCTCAACAATACTTCTTGCACGGGATCCAGTAATAGTGGACTGAATGAGATATTGGAACTTCTCTTCGTTATCTACGGTAATATCGGCATCAACCTTTTTGAACAATCCCCAGAAATGAAGCCAATCTCGTGGATCACCTCCAAATTTCTTCAGTTCAATTTGGGGTAATTTAAACCTTCTTTCGGCAACAGAAGCAGTACAATTCGACTCAATATCTTCAGCTACTTTGTCAGACATAGATGTAAGCCTCTCCTTGACGATGTTGAACTTCAGTATATAATCATTAGCACTATCACAATCTGCTTCCAGCTCTGATTCACTAGCTGTAGATTCTAACAAGAAGTTGAAAACTTCCTTATCTAGACAAGTTATTTCATCGTACTTGTTTTCCAACCCTCGGAAAGCTGCTTTCACCTGTACGGTATCATATTTATCAGCATCCATCATGGACATAATATGATTATATTGCTTCGTGAATGATCCTCTATGTATTGTTCTTGCTTTTTTAGCTTTATCCATTTTCACTGGCACTATTGTCCTGTCACGGTCGCCAAATGTAATATTTCCAGTGATTAAAGCTGACTCTCGGTAAGAAAAAACTTTATTTTTCTTCTCAAACAGGATACAAAATCACTTCACCTTTTTTGACTTTTTTATCAACAACCTTTCTTCAACTTTTTCTATGATCGGTTACCAAAAATTGACAGCTAATTCTTATACAGAATGTTCAAATAAATAGGCAGGTGCCTTTACATAACAGGAACCATTTACTTTTGCTCACCGAAACGAAAGAGCAGAATTCCTCTCGAAAACCATCCGGAGACTGTGATCAACGATATATAGGCCAGACGAATGGAAGAATGTCAGCTAGAGTGCAGAATCACAAAAATAGCATAAGGAATAAACAAACATATTCCGCTCTCTTTCAACACCATCAACAGACGGGTCAGAAAATAGATTTCGAGGCAGCTACGCAAATAGCACAGGTGAACCATTTCAAAACATCTTCACGACAGAAAACTCGAAACTGACTGAAACATCATACCCTTCACAAATAATGTCAAGGTGGAGTAGATTAGTTGAAGTTTTAGCCCAACTGGCGCTCCAATTTTGTAATTTGATGTCTCGATAGAACGAAAGTTCTGAATTCAGAACCTAAAAACTAAACTATTTTTCAAAATTTCCAGTATCACAATTTTGAATGTTTTTTTAAATTTTGTTTTCGGCTCGGGATTAGCTTCCGTATTCGTGACCTTATATATTTCTCGAAATAATTGAAGGACTCCATAACAGCCCTTAATTCTTTTGGGTGCGCCAATGATAATATACTAATAATAATAAAACTTCTTTATCCGCCCTCGTATTGTGAACACAGTAAGACAATAAAAATATACTTGAATTATCAAATGAATCGAAGAGTGTCAGCCTAGGCTGTTTTCAAACTCAACCCTGAGAAAATAAAAAATAACTACTATAAACACATCCAGAGAACTAAATCGATTACATCTTATTCCGATAAGGTTTTTACCCTAAAATAATCACACCAATACCATCAAACTAATAACTGTGGTCAACATGAGAGAACTGAGCTTATCAATCAAACGCAATTTCAGTCTATTCTTGAAGTTAGGCATTGAGTAGGATATGAATTCACTGGGCAGTGTATTGTAAGCTTCGCTGCGTTATACAAGATGCTGCAAGTTAAGGGCAGAAATTTTGTGTTCAGGTAAAATCAGAACTGACCTGTTTCTTGTGAAAAAACTTGATGTTGGAGAATGACTCGAATTTTTCCATTAAATAATCAAAGCCAAAAAATCTTAAGTTTGTTGAACAGAATATCAAAGTCCAGGTTATCAAAGGCTTTACTGTAGTCCAAGAGAATCAAAAATATTAATTCATTTTCTCAATGACCTTGAAAAGGGCATCTATGGTGGAAAGTAAAGCCGTGGTTGTGCTGTGTTGAGGTCTGGTGTTCACTTATAAAACTACAAATGTGATCCTTCATGATCATTTCCATTACTTTCGAGAGACCCTGTAGTATAATGATAGGACTCAGGTCAGAAAAATCCGAGGGTGCATCGCACTTAGCTGAAGGAATAATCAAGCCGATCTTCCAACATTATGGAAAAACACTCTCAGTTAAGATTTCGTTGATAAGGAAAGTTAAGGGGTTCGGTATATGCATATCGATTAGATCATTTGGAGTGAGATATTATCAAAATCTGTTGCATTACTCTGATGAAGGACCCTATTTTGAAAATATCTGAGAGGGTAGGTGATTTTTACACACAAAGTGATTTCATTGTGCGAGTGACTAGAATTTTGCAATTAACATTCGGAAATGCATTTTCGTTTGGTTTTCATATGAACTGAAAGGTTATGTATGTTACAATCTTCCATCGATGATTTCAGATTGATTTTTTATTTTGTTTTGAGGGGTGTGTATTATGATGGCTCTTCATTGAAGATTGAATGCGCGAATTACATCACCGTCTAACACGGCTCCCATAGGAAACTGCTGAATTGCTGAAACTGAATACCGGTAGATAAGGCCGATTTGCATAGTTTCTGCACCTCGCCAGTCAGTCAGATTTCAACATTCATATTGTAAAGACGTATTTTCGTCTGTGTATTCCAGATTGTATTGAATAAATTGTTTTTAAAAAAGGACTTCGAGTGTTCGATAAGTTATTTGGCGCAGTCAGTAGGATATCCGGGATTGATTCGTATCGAACGGACAATTTTCGTATCAACGATTTATCGGATATCGAACAATTGGTGACTACTTGTGAAGGTGTTTGATACGGAGTGGCTCCTTAGAAATCAGGAAACCCAGTCTATCGTGGACCCGTGGAGGACCCATTCAGCAACGTACCACCGGAATTTGGAACAAAATAGTTCAAATTCGCAAGGAATACTCCCTGGTGAAGACACAAATAGCCGATCCAGTAGTAGCCCTTATAGGAGAATGCTCAAAGCCGCAATTTATTTAATGTGAGTACAACTTGATGTCTGTCGAAGATTTAACTACAATTCTCGAAGATTTATCTTTAGGAAATCCTTCAACTGGCTCCTCAAATCCCCGTAATATCCGAAACATTTTCAGTACACATAATAGTGAAAATATCCCTGAAATGGCACAACAATTCAAACCAGAATACCTTAATTGTGTTCCTCAGTTTGGCGGTAATGCCAACGATCTGAATAGAACATTTCAGTTTGTGATAGTATCATAAAAACATTTTACGATGAAGCAAATCCTAATAACTTCCAGAACACTTATCTTTTGAATTCTTTGATTTCAAAATTAACAGGCAATGCCAAGTTAGTTATTAATATCCAAAATGTTTCTACTTGGAATGAACTTAAAGCTACTCTCTCCAGGAATTTTGCAGACCAAAGAGACGAAAGTTGTCTTAATCGAGATTTAGTAATGCTGAGGCAACAACCAAATGAAAAACCGCAACAGTTTTATGATAGATGTCTCAGTATTCTCAATTTACTTTGTAGTTATGTAGATTTACACGAGCCTAACGATGCATCGAAAATTTTGAAAAGGAATCTTTACAATAACTTAGCTTTGAAAACCTTTTTGTCGGGTTTGAGAGAACCTTTAGGCACCACTATTCGTTGTATGAGACCTCTGTCACTCAACGAAGCATTACAATTAGTTATTCAAGAAGATAATATTCATTATTTCCAAAACCATACAAACAGAACTTTCACTAGAGTCCCTCAAGCACCAGTGAGAACACCAATACAACATGCACCACCAAAACAGTATGTACAGCCAGGTCATTATTCAAATCAGCAAACGTTTTACAATGCAACACCAAGAGTGCCGTTCAATAATCATACCCAAAATAATCATTTTCGGCCTCAAAATAATTTTCCATCGCAACCCATTCCTATTCAACCAAAAATGAATAATCAACCTCAGAAATTTTTCACGAACTCTCAAGTCTTCGGAAATAACAAGCAAAACCAAAATGTTTTCAAACCAAACCCAAATCGAACACTTCCACGACCTACACCAATGAGCGTATCTACTAGACATACATCGAATAATTTCCAACCAAATCATTCAGCTTTCACTTCGCGACAACCACAGCAGAGGAACTTCATTTCGGAGGAATTATACAATACCGAAATTGTTCCAAGTCAGTGCATAGATAATGATTATGAATCTTTTATGATTAACCCATATGAACATCAAAACTATGAACCTGATAGCCAATATTACGAAGAAACTTTTGAAAACGCCTGTTCCGAAACGCCACCAACAGAAAATTTTGAAGGAAATTTTCAGAGCTCGCCTCAAGCAGACGATCAAACGTAGAACCTTGTATCATTCCATTCAATGCTTCTAATTCTGGCGAACTACCATATATTTTACTGCCTGAATTCAATCATGAAATATTGATAGATTCTGGTTCTACTAAATCTTTCATTGATCCTAATTTAGCATATAAATATTTTCCAAATAGTATCAGAGACGATCCGTTTATAGTTTCAACTGTTTTTCAAAAGTCCGCTCACAAGCACAGTGCACTTATACCTGCCTCGAAAATATTTAACCTACCGAAGACTCAGAATTTGAAATTCTTTCTTTTCAAGTTCCACAATGTATTTGATGGGTTGATAGGACTTGATAATTTAAAACTACTTCAAGCCAACTTAAATTTTGGCGAAGGACTTCTCATTACTCCTTTTTCACGAATAAAACTGAGGTATCACGAAACAAAAAGTAGCTTGAACTTAATTACGGTTGCACCTCGATCAGAACAGGTTGTGAAAATCAAAACCTCAGTAGCCAAGGGTGAAATAATCATTCCCCATCAGAAGTTTCACAATTGCGAAATCCCAGAATGCATAACAGTTGCAAAAGACGGTAAGGCTTTAACTACGATTCTTAACAATACAACAGACCCAATCACTCTAGACTTCTCCGAGCCAATTTCTGTCGAAAAATTCAACCGTAAATTGATAGAAGAAATCGATTTCAATAATTTCGATGAAACAGATAAACCAGACCTTGACTTGACTAACTTTCGCACAGAACATCTGAATGACGAAGAAAAACACCACATTCTCAACTTATGTAAAGAATATTCTGACATTTTTTACCAAGAAAATATGCCCCTAACGTTTACAAGTAGAATCAAACATAACATCAAGACGCACGACGAAATTCCTGTTTATTCAAAATCCTATAGATACCCTTTCATACACAAGAAGTAGAAAGTCAAATAAAAAAAATGGTGGACCAAAATATAATAAGACCAAGTAACTCACCGTGGTCTTCCCCTATTTGGGTTGTACCCAAAAAGGCGGATGCATCCGGCAAGCAAAAGTGGAGGGTAGTAGTAGACTATAGGAAACTAAACGAAAAGACTATTGACGACAAATACCCGCTTCCTAATATTACCGACCTATTAGATAAATTAGGAAAATGCCAATATTTTACGACCCTCGATCTTGCTAGCGGGTTTCACCAGATCGAAATGGATGAACGAGATATTGAAAAAACAGCTTTCAATACCGAAAACGGGCATTATGAATATCTGCGGATGCCGTTTGGGTTGAAAAATGCTCCAGCTAGTTTTCAACGCGTTATGGACAATATCCTTCGAGGTATCCAAAATGAAAAATGTTTGGTATATCTCGACGATATTATAATTTTCTCGACATCCCTTCAGGAACATATAGAACGACTAAAATCCGTATTTCAGAGACTTAGAGAATCAAATTTCAAAATCCAGTTAGATAAATCGGAATTTTTAAGGAAAGAAGTCGCCTATTTGGGTCACATCGTCACGCCCGATGGAGTAAAACCAAATCCCGATAAGATAAACGCGATAAAAAACTATCCACTTCCAAAAACAACTAAACAAATAAAAGGATTCCTCGGACTTCTTGGTTACTATCGAAGATTCATTAATAATTTCTCTAAAATTACAAAACCTCTAACGAAATGTTTAAAGAAAGGAGCAAAAATTGAACATGACCCAGAATTCATCTCTTGTTTTAACACGTGTAAAAATCTCCTAATAAATGAACCCATTTTACAATATCCGGATTTCAGTAAACCTTTCAATCTAACAACTGACGCTAGCAACGTAGCCTTGGGTGCTATTTTGTCCCAAGGACCTATAGGTAAAGATTTACCTGTTGCCTATGCCTCACGAACATTGAATGATTCAGAACAGAATTATTCAGTGATCGAAAAAGAACTTCTAGCTATCGTATGGGCCACCAAATACTTCCGCCCATATTTATTTGGCCGTAAATTTAACATCCTGACCGATCACAAGCCCCTGCAATGGTTGTTTTCGCTCAAGGATCCAAACTCAAAATTATTACGATGGCGCATAAAATTGGAAGAGTACGATTATAATATAATTTATAAGAAAGGTAAACTCAATACCAACGCGGATGCTCTCTCCCGTATAGAAATTCACACCAAAGAAACAAAGACATTTTGGGACGAACTAGACGAGGTACTTGGAGATGCAGGATTTGGAACCTCATCAGTCACTTTCGGTAATCCCGTCAGCTCTGTTCTCGACACTCCTGACTATCAACCTTCTGCCGATATCCAAACTATTGGAGAACCCCAATCAAACCTAGATGGCCTATCCATAATGGTAAATGTTGGTGAAGAAAAAGTTGACGAAAACATTGACATGCACAACAACCCATCCACTTCAAATGATATGACTGAACAAAACCAAAAAAAACAGAAGAGAAAATGAACAACAACCCCTACAAAATAACAACTCCCCTATTCCTATATCACCCAGTAGAGAGTTTCAAATCGAACCCGAATCACCTGACATCAGTGACGATAACACGGTACACACGAACCAAGAACAAGATCCCGCTGTAGTCATCCCTATATCGGAATCACCGCTTAATCATGGTCAGAATCAAATAATTTTTAGTAGCACACTTCACAGCCCCGCCAGACCTTAAATAACAATCTTATTTGGAAAGAAACAACGATTTTCCGTACAATTATCGCGAAAAAAATTTGAAGAAGATACCGTAAAATTTATTACAGAATATATTTCCCCCAATGTACCATATTACATCTATTTTGAGAATCCCGATGATTACGAACGATTTTCCACAGTAGTTCAAAAAAATTTCAAATGGCCATCTCTTAAATTCAAGAGATGCAACTCAAAACTTCTAGATATCACCTCGAAAGATGACATCCAAGAGATCATTAGAAATTATCACGAAAGCAAAACCAACCATCGCGGAATCGACGAAACAGAACAGAGAATCAAATCCAAATACTATTGGCCATATATGAAAAATTCTGTGCAAACTTATATAAATGAATGCGAAATTTGCCAACAGAGCAAATACGAAAGAAACCCCATCAAAATGAAAATGAACGTGACTCCCACTGCGTCGAAACCATTCGAAATTATTCACTTAGATAGCTTCACTATCGAGCAAACAAAATTTCTCACTATAATTGACACATTTTCTAAATATGCGCAAGCATATCACCTGGACTCCCTGAACGGAACAGAGATTGTCGACAATCTGATACAGTTCTTTTCGCATCATGGAGTTCCCAAACAAATTATTGTAGATAACGGTAGTGAATTCAAAAACTTTGTTGTTCTTGAACTTCTGAAATTACACAAAATAGATGTTCACTTCATATCACCCGACCACCCTCAATCTAACGGTATGATTGAAAGATTACATTCCACGCTAATCGAGCATATCCGCCTTCTCAACACACAAGGATATCTAAAATCACCAGCTAAAATGAAAATGAAATATGCAATTTTAGCGTATAATCATTCAATCCATTCAACCACCAGAATGAAACCTATTGATGTAATCAATGGGCACATCGACAACGAAAATCCATTCGATATCGAAATTGACCAGATTTTGCTTAATGATTATGTAAGTGATCATAAAGAGAGATCCAGAATATTATACTCGAAAATCAATACCGATTTGATCCAAAATAAAGAAAAAACAATAGAACGAGTAAACAAAAACCGTGACGATCCAAAGATTTTTCATCCTGATCAAACCGCGTTTGTTAAAAAGCATAAGCGCCAGAAAAACGCGAATAAATTCACGAAGTCCACAACACTGAAGACTGTTAACAATGAATCGAAAACTGTCTCAACAAATACCCAAGAAAAAGTTCACATGGACAACCTAAAACGTCCCCTTAAGAAAACATATAATTTCTAATACACAAAATTATATTATTTCAGATTTCCTGTTGTTTTCGGACTTCACGGAAAAATTACTGTAAGAAATTTGGAAAATAACCCAGGACTTATTCCACTGAAACTAGGAACCGCCAAAATCGAAGAATACACCCACACGTTGATACATTACTATGATCTCACCCCAATCATCGATGAAATCAATAAACTCCATTCACAATCAAAATCACTATTAGCTTCTATTGGAAAAAATAAAGATTACTCTCACGACACATCTAATTATGTAAAAATCTTGGGGTTCATCAAGACCAAAGTCGAAAATAAAATTGAAGAAATCATACCTCATCGCCGAGTGAAAAGAGGCCTCATCAATGGTTTAGGTTCTATATTCAAGTCTATCACTGGAAACCTTGATTCCACTGATGGAGAACGGTATGAAAACTTGATCAAAGAACTGCAGGAAAACCAAAGTAAATTGAGCGACACTATCAGAACACAAAACACGGTGAGCATTGAATTAATAAATAAATTCAACGACACTATCAAACATATAAGTCATAATGAGAAATTATTGGAATCAAAGATTTCACAGATTGCTAGTATCATAAACCAAACTACTTACAGAGAGAACTCAACTTTTATCAAAGACATTTTGAATCAGTTGATAAATATGTATGAGATAATTAGTTCTATTTTACAAGACGTTGAAGATTCCATTTCTTTTTCTAAATTGGAAATCATGCATCCCAGTATAATGCAAACAGCTGATCTCTATAAAACACTTCTCAAAATCGAAAAATCTTTGAAAAAGGATCAATTGCCATTTAGTATTACCTTAGATAACACCTTGCTATTTGAAAATATAATACGAATAAAAAGTTATATTTGGAACAACAGAATAACTTATATCCTCGACATTCCCATCATGTATCCTTACTCATTTGAATACTACCACCTGTATTCCATACCTACCCCCTCGAAGAGCCAGTTTAAGGCAATAATACCGCGAAAAAAATTCTTACTGAAAAATCAGTTGTACTACACATTCCAAAGCGAAATGTGCCTCGAAATATCACCACACTACTACGTTTGCAAGAAACTGGAAATTCAAGATATCTCGAAAAACAACCCTTGCGAGATACAAATAATAAATCTTCGAAATATATCATCTTGTGACCAAGTCCAGGTGGAGCCTACAAAACCAATATTCAACAGACTAGAAGACGCTGATCAATGGGTGGGATTGCTGCCATTCGAGGAAACACTCAAACTCAGCTGTAAGGAACAAGAGGAGATTATAAAGTTAGCTGGAGTATATCTCATTGAAATTCCAGCCGGTTGTCGAATCTCCTACCTAAATGAAGTAATAATCAATGATCGAGTCTCGACAATCTCCAAATCGCCAATTTTACTTCCTGATGTAAGAACGCAAATTGAATTCACCCCAGGAGTGAATTTCAGCCTCCAACTAGAAGACGTGAAACTAGATGAATTACAAGAAATCAAGACCCGAATCATCAATAACCAACCAGATGTGTCATTTTCGAGAATTTCACATATCCCCAGCTTCTGGACATTAGTGATCTATCTACTTTTGATCACAGTATCCATATACATTTGCTACAGAAGATTAGTGATTGGACGATGCATTCCAGGACCAACTAGGCCAGATGCGGGAGGAGACATAGAGCTTTCCAACGTTCAACTCCCTCGCTAACCCTCCGGAGTTGAATTTTATGGGGGAGGAATTACATCACCGTCTAACACGGCTCCCATAGGAAACTGCTGAATTGCTGAAACTGAATACCGGTAGATAAGGCCGATTTGCATAGTTTCTGCACCTCGCCAGTCAGTCAGATTTCAACATTCATATTGTAAAGACGTATTTTCGTCTGTGTATTCCAGATTGTATTGAATGAATTGTTTTTAAAAAAGGACTTCGAGTGTTCGATAAGTTATTTCGCGACATGGAAAGGAGACGATTTTTATAATCCGAAGGTCGAATGACAAGAAGAATCCTGATTCTTTGTAAAACCAAGAAAAAATCCTTGTCTATTCCTCCAGATTTCCTCGAGTTTCTCATTCTGTTTACACTTTCTTACAAAATAACAACTCCCCTATTCCTATATCACCCAGTAGAGAGTTTCAAATCGAACCCGAATCACCTGACATCAGTGACGATAACACGGTACACACGAACCAAGAACAAGATCCCGCTGTAGTCATCCCTATATCGGAATCACCGCTTAATCATGGTCAGAATCAAATAATTTTTAGTAGCACACTTCACAGCCCCGCCAGACCTTAAATAACAATCTTATTTGGAAAGAAACAACGATTTTTCGTACAATTATCGCGAAAAAATTTGAAGAAGATACCGTAAAATTTATTACAGAATATATTTCCCCCAATGTACCATATTACATCTATTTTGAGAATCCCGATGATTACGAACGATTTTCCACAGTAGTTCAAAAAAATTTCAAATGGCCATTTCTTAAATTCAAGAGATGCAACTTAAAACTTCTAGATATCACCTCGAAAGATGACATCCAAGAGATCATTAGAAATTATCACGAAAGCAAAACCAACCATCGCGGAATCGACGAAACAGAACAGAGAATCAAATCCAAATACTATTGGCCATATATGAAAAATTCTGTGCAAACTTATATAAATGAATGCGAAATTTGCCAACAGAGCAAATACGAAAGAAACCCCATCAAAATGAAAATGAACGTGACTCCCACTGCGTCGAAACCATTCGAAATTATTCACTTAGATAGCTTCACTATCGAGCAAACAAAATTTCTCACTATAATTGACACATTTTCTAAATATGCGCAAGCATATCACCTGGACTCCCTGAACGGAACAGAGATTGTCGACAATCTGATACAGTTCTTTTCGCATCATGGAGTTCCCAAACAAATTATTGTAGATAACGGTAGTGAATTCAAAAACTTTGTTGTTCTTGAACTTCTGAAATTACACAAAATAGATGTTCACTTCATATCACCCGACCACCCTCAATCTAACGGTATGATTGAAAGATTACATTCCACGCTAATCGAGCATATCCGCCTTCTCAACACACAAGGATATCTAAAATCACCAGCTAAAATGAAAATGAAATATGCAATTTTAGCGTATAATCATTCAATCCATTCAACCACCAGAATGAAACCTATTGATGTAATCAATGGGCACATCGACAACGAAAATCCATTCGATATCGAAATTGACCAGATTTTGCTTAATGATTATGTAAGTGATCATAAAGAGAGATCCAGAATATTATACTCGAAAATCAATACCGATTTGATCCAAAATAAAGAAAAAACAATAGAACGAGTAAACAAAAACCGTGACGATCCAAAGATTTTTCATCCTGATCAAACCGCGTTTGTTAAAAAGCATAAGCGCCAGAAAAACGCGAATAAATTCACGAAGTCCACAACACTGAAGACTGTTAACAATGAATCGAAAACTGTCTCAACAAATACCCAAGAAAAAGTTCACATGGACAACCTAAAACGTCCCCTTAAGAAAACATATAATTTCTAATAAACAAAATTATATTATTTCAGATTTCCTGTTGTTTTCGGACTTCACGGAAAAATTACTGTAAGAAATTTGGAAAATAACCCAGGACTTATTCCACTGAAACTAGGAACCGCCAAAATCGAAGAATACACCCACACGTTGATACATTACTATGATCTCACCCCAATCATCGATGAAATCAATAAACTCCATTCACAATCAAAATCACTATTAGCTTCTATTGGAAAAAATAAAGATTACTCTCACGACACATCTAATTATGTAAAAATCTTGGGGTTCATCAAGACCAAAGTCGAAAATAAAATTGAAGAAATCATACCTCATCGCCGAGTGAAAAGAGGCCTCATCAATGGTTTAGGTTCTATATTCAAGTCTATCACTGGAAACCTTGATTCCACTGATGGAGAACGGTATGAAAACTTGATCAAAGAACTGCAGGAAAACCAAAGTAAATTGAGCGACACTATCAGAACACAAAACACGGTGAGCATTGAATTAATAAATAAATTCAACGACACTATCAAACATATAAGTCATAATGAGAAATTATTGGAATCAAAGATTTCACAGATTGCTAGTATCATAAACCAAACTACTTACAGAGAGAACTCAACTTTTATCAAAGACATTTTGAATCAGTTGATAAATATGTATGAGATAATTAATTCTATTTTACAAGACGTTGAAGATTCCATTTCTTTTTCTAAATTGAAAATCATGCATCCCAGTATAATGCAAACAGCTGATCTCTATAAAACACTTCTCAAAATCGAAAAATCTTTGAAAAAGGATCAATTGCCATTTAGTATTACCTTAGATAACACCTTGCTATTTGAAAATATAATACGAATAAAAAGTTATATTTGGAACAACAGAATAACTTATATCCTCGACATTCCCATCATGTATCCTTACTCATTTGAATACTACCACCTGTATTCCATACCTACCCCCTCGAAGAGCCAGTTTAAGGCAATAATACCGCGAAAAAAATTCTTACTGAAAAATCAGTTGTACTACACATTCCAAAGCGAAATGTGCCTCGAAATATCACCACACTACTACGTTTGCAAGAAACTGGAAATTCAAGATATCTCGAAAAACAACCCTTGCGAGATACAAATAATAAATCTTCGAAATATATCATCTTGTGACCAAGTCCAGGTGGAGCCTACAAAACCAATATTCAACAGACTAGAAGACGCTGATCAATGGGTGGGATTGCTGCCATTCGAGGAAACACTCAAACTCAGCTGTAAGGAACAAGAGGAGATTATAAAGTTAGCTGGAGTATATCTCATTGAAATTCCAGCCGGTTGTCGAATCTCCTACCTAAATGAAGTAATAATCAATGATCGAGTCTCGACAATCTCCAAATCGCCAATTTTACTTCCTGATGTAAGAACGCAAATTGAATTCACCCCAGGAGTGAATTTCAGCCTCCAACTAGAAGACGTGAAACTAGATGAATTACAAGAAATCAAGACCCGAATCATCAATAACCAACCAGATGTGTCATTTTCGAGAATTTCACATATCCCCAGCTTCTGGACATTAGTGATCTATCTACTTTTGATCACAGTATCCATATACATTTGCTACAGAAGATTAGTGATTGGACGATGCATTCCAGGACCAACTAGGCCAGATGCGGGAGGAGACATAGAGCTTTCCAACGTTCAACTCCCTCGCTAACCCTCCGGAGTTGAATTTTATGGGGGAGGAATTACATCACCGTCTAACACGGCTCCCATAGGAAACTGCTGAATTGCTGAAACTGAATACCGGTAGATAAGGCCGATTTGCATAGTTTCTGCACCTCGCCAGTCAGTCAGATTTCAACATTCATATTGTAAAGACGTATTTTCGTCTGTGTATTCCAGATTGTATTGAATAAATTGTTTTTAAAAAAGGAATTCGAGTGTTCGATAAGTTATTTCGCGACATGGAAAGGAGACGATTTTTATAATCCGAAGGTCGAATGACAAGAAGAATCCTGATTCTTTGTAAAACCAAGAAAAAATCCTTGTCTATTCCTCCAGATTTCCTCGAGTTTCTCATTCTGTTTACACTTTCTTTGAAAAAATATAGATTGCTAACATTATGTTAAAATATATTACCAAATTTTCGACAAAACAGTTTTTTGGCAATATGGCAACAGTTCTTTTTAAATAAATTGTAAAACGTAACACACACTATCACAGACACTACACTGAATACAAAAAATTTAACATTGTTTCTATATTGCTTCCAACTATTCAGTTCACTCATGTAGAAAAATTTATTCCTCACATCCTCAGGTAACTCGAACCTACTTGGTTCTGGAAATAGGGAGAGGTAGAAGTCATACAATATGGCTTTGACTAGTTCATTTTCATCTTCTTTCGTCTCATCAAGATTATCATTGAGACAAACAAATTTCCTGGAAAAAAGATTCATTGATATCATTGGTTTTTATAACTTCTGTTGAATATTTGTTGATATTCGGTTCATATTTCAAACTTAGGGGTGGTTTATAATAATTTATGATATTCGATGGTATCGACACTCAAAGGAAGCGATATCCCACTAATGATATCAACTCCCTGACTTCACAGACATGACATATTTGAGATGCCCAAGCAAAACTCCATATGAGTCCATATGAAAATACAGAAAAATCGATCGACAGATAACTTATACATTGAGCCACTTGATACCACTTTTAATAGATAGAAAGTTATCGGATGCTTCAGTATACTGCGGTGCATTAATAAAAGAAGACGTTATATAAATACTGCATGACCATATTTGTTTTGTAAAATAAGTATTATCGGTAAGCATCTGATATTCGGTATTATTCCTTCATGAATAATCTCATTTCTAAGTTGAATTGGTACTATTACTACTGTTGTAAGTTGGGAATAAATATAAACATTGAGGTTTATGTATGGCAAATTGGTAATGATTTGTAGTATAACTATGGAGAACCTACTGAAAGCGGTTATGTTAGGAGTCGAAGATGATTATAATATAGAATTCGTAATATTGAATAACATTTGACAGTTGACAGAGATCATGTGATAGGACCAATCAATAACTTAGGTTTGAATGAAGTCTCAGATACTGAAATAAACCTCAATTTCCGTTTTGAAACGAATGATGTACACAGAGTATTTCAGGGATTGAGACTCTCAATGAAATAAAAAGCCATACACAACATAAGGTTACAGGTAAGTACTACTACTACTAACTATACTATATTGAGTACACGCATGTTTGGTCTGTCCTCTCAATCTTTGTCACAAATTATCAATGCAACAGTAGAATTCATAGTGGAAACTCATTGTGGACTCTCGAACGATATTGGTGAGCTAGAATGGCCAAGTAAAGATAAACTCCGGAATCATGCTCAGCTGAACAAAACTGAATCACATAATTGTATTGAACTTAATTGAAAATTTAATTTTCAACATCTGTAGTACCTTCTGCAAATCAGCAACCATTATGTGATGAAAGGGTTTTTGTCTACAGGCTCTGCAATATTATTGACAGTTGTCTCTTTACGTTCTAGGCTGTGCAAGGGAAGGGTGATGCGATACATACCTGTTGGAATTCATTGATGGAACAGCTAGGCAAATATGCCGACCTACAGTGCAACAAGAAGAGGTACTACTCAGGACACAAAAGGCACCATTGTGTCAAATATCAATCAGTTCCGTGTCCTTGTGGTTAGTTTGGAGGGTGGATATCCAGGAAGAAAGTACGAGTAGTATCAATAGAAGAGTCAGGGTAAAGTCGTATTCCATGTAAATATATTTATTTTTAAATTGCAAAGCGCTTTCGGCTTTTACGCCATCATCAGTGCGATACTCAAGTATTTACAGGACGATCTTCCAGAGTTGAAATATAAAACGTTAGTGAAACATTACATTGAACAAACATGAAATTCAAAATTAGTGTCCATTAGGATTGAAGTATTAAAATACTTTAAACCATTATTATGAAAATTAAAAATTCCCAACGTGCTGCATGGTGAGCAGGAAGGGTGACAGGAAGTGAAGTACTTTCTGTCATGGTAAGAATGCCACGAAGGACATGTTCAAGATGTGGAAGACTGGGACATCTCATGAAAGAATGAAGGGTGAGGATTTCACCAAGTTCCAACTCACCTGCCAGAATTTGCAATCACCTGCGAGAACAGGGTCATTCAGCGAGACGGGGGCCATCCGTGTTAACAGGCTAAAAAGAATAACCGACAGTCTACCATTTCGGAAAATTGAATGAAATAGACGTCATATGCACTATCGATAAGGGAGCTGCAGTTTCCTTGATATACAGTAACATTCTTCGGCCAGAAAACGTGAAACTTATTTGTTCAAACAACGCACTTCAAACAGTCACTGGTGAGAACGCACCTATTCGAGGAGAAGCTGATAAAACACTGATTCTTGGGCGACTCTCCATCACAGATACAGTATATGTCGCAGATAGAAGATGAATGGAATGCATTTAATCAGTGACTATGGGTTTTTGTTCACTGACCAAGCCCATCCGATTCGGCAACATCAAATTGCCAATAAACACGAAGTTATTCGACAGGATGAAGGCTCGATACGATCTTAAAGCAAATACTGGTGGAAAGAAGGAAGTCGAGTGTGGCTGCACAACCCACGTCGTAGAAAATAAATTCATCTCAAATTGACACAATCTTGGAAAGGGCCTTATACGGCAGTGAAGAGAAGAAACGGTGTGGTCTATAGGGTCCGAGGTCGTTGAGAGACGTAAACGATATAATGGGGACGAGACATCGTTTGATCGAGACGATCAAAAATTGAGATGATTCTGACGTCTGATGAAAACAAACTATCAACTACCAATATTACTAGATGAAGTGATGTTATCATTGTCAAGATGATTTTCAGTTCGCTTCCAAATTGTATTTTTTGCATGTGCAAGTGCTTCTGACATGCTTAGCAATATGTTCAATGAGTCCATGTATTCTCCTGGAATTTTCAAGAATTCATTAATCGAACAATATGATCATTCACACACCGAGGTAAGAAGTTTGGCCAAACATGAATATACCAAGTAGCAAGAATAATATCGGTTAACAACAATTATACCCAAAACTCGAAGTATATTTCCTTCATTCGACCGCTCTGAAACAATTGATAATAATAATGATAAAGCTAACCAGCGCGTCTGCTAACCGGCTGCGGTGAGGAGAACGGACCCGACTGAACAAGTTTGGACTAATAATAATAATAATATTCTGTATTGGCCATAAAAAGTACGAAATCATATAATGTTCATTCCTAGTAAAGCTCAGTTCATTTATCATAAATTATAAATAAGTTGAAATCCCTTTTTCTTTGTGTTTGTCGCGCCTATGCCAAGACAGAGGTATTTTTTCCTAACCTATAGGGTGAGAAAGGTGCGACGAAGATCGTGTGTGTATGAAAAAACACTGGGGAAGAGACAAGAGACTCACTTCCGCTCTCTCGAACACGGTGTACGGTGTGCATAAATTGTGTAATTACTCTTTTATTAAGCATAAGTGCTACTCGGGAAAATCAATCTTCTTACAAACTCTCTTTGGATTCGTGATCAAACTGTTTGTTCACAAGTGTATAAGGAAAGTGAAGAAACCCACAGCGAAGAAGCGGGCCGGCCAAAAGAAGTTACCAGTCTTATCAAGGTAGGATTAAACCTTTGTCTTGGTCGAAAATCAAAGTTTACAGTCCACTTTTCAATTATTCAAAACATATAATGTACACAGAAATAATAAACGAAAAGAAAAGTTTACCCAGAAAAGTTCTCAAGGAACTTGTCTATGAGAATTTTGAACCTCATATAATACAACAGATTTTTACCTTATAAATGCTATAACCTGATTCCATTTATTCACCAGTATAAGTATATACATACATCTATGCACTATACACTCATGTATACATTATACATTTATACAATTCCACACTACATACATCTTCCCTTCGTGTTAGTTAAAGGCACATACACGATGTATAGTGACAAGAAGAACCCTTGCGAAACTGTTCAATGAAAAACGAAGTGTTTCAACATAATAATTATTAATTACGCATGGATAGGATTATGAAACGAGTGTCTTGCCTTTGGTGAGATCCAAACCTTCACTTTTTTCACAAGCTCTTCGAGTTGATCGATTTGCACGATGGGGTTATACGTTTATTAGACTAGTAGCTACATACTGATAAGATCTTTGTCCAAATGACTTTTGGGCACGAACTTCTAGTGAAGTTTTCCTCTGGTATGGTGTTTCAAAACTGTACTGTTTTTATAAATGAACATTGTACATACCTACTAGAAGAAAACAATGGACACAGGACGACCAAAGACTTCAGAACTACTCAGACGGAATTTGGCCGATTCCAGTTCATCAGAAGATGTTGAAAGACAAACAGAAATCACTAGGATAGAGGCAAGCCAGAAGAGTCAAAAAGACAACTATATGAAGGGAGAGAGCAAGCCGAATCCGATATAGATAGTTTAAGAAGTGGCAGCTCTGGACATGGGGCCCAATGCTCCAAGGAGCACTTATGTAACCAAGAATCCAGTCACTTCAGGAATGGCCGTCTATTTATCCAAGGATCTGATAGTTCCACACAGAACGAGCTTATGCGGCAGATAAGTAAGACGGAAGTACCAATATGGTAAAGAAGGAAATACGAATCGTCAGTAATTTAGAAGAGTAAACGATTTTACAAAAATTGCACCTGGATCATCCCACGGCAGAGAAAGAGGAAAAGTTATAATAACTTGTGGGATGATACATCGACGTATTTAAGTCTCCCAACCAGAAGCTCACTTGCACCAGCGAAATTGAACAGTATTATTACAGAGGATTTTCCTCCTATCGCCCGACGTCCTTATTGGATTCCTTACCAAAGGCAAAGGACAATGAATAAAGAAATACAGGAGCTATTAAGGTACAATTATAAGAGAATTGAAGTGACCCCGGTCATTTCCAGATATTTTACGACTGATGCTAGCGGAATGGCTATTAGTGGCATGCTTAGCCAAGAATACGACGGTCAAGAACTACCTACTTGCTACAGTAGTTGATCAGTGAATGAAGCAGAGCGCATTTATTCAACTATAGAACGCGAATGTCTTGCTGTTGTTAACAATATCAAAAAGCATCGATGATACTTGGTCGGGAGTCATTTCATTGTCATTTAATAATAAGGGATTCGAGTTCGAGACCAAGTGGACAATGGCAATGGAATATAGTTTCAGTGTGAAGTATAGACCAGGCAAAAGAAACACAAATGCAGATGCATTAACATGTCTAAGGAAGAACCACTTCAAAATGAAGGAAATACTTCAGCTCTGGTACAGGGACAAGGGGTCACTCTTGAAAGTGAACCATTAACTGCAGTAATATGGACAGCCAAAGAAATTCGAAAAATGCAAGAAAATGTCAACATTTTGAGCCAAATAATACCCTAGATTACTCAGAACGATGAAAGCAATTATATTAGCGAGAATGGTACTTTAGGTGCAAAAAGGAGAATGAAAGACACAAGATATGTGCACCTACAGATAAAATATAAAAGATATACCATGATGCCCCGTCATCTGCTCACAATGTGCAACGTATTGCAATACTTACCAATTAGTCCAGTCTATGAACATTTTCCCGTGTATTTATCCCATACAGTACCGATTCACATGAAAATTTGGACTCAGGATCTACATACCCTCTTTCTCAAAATCTACACTGTGGCGAGGGTTGCTTCCTCCCTGGGGGTGAATGCCACCCCTTCTTGGAGGTGAAGAATTT
Source organism: Zygogramma bicolorata (assembly GCA_032362365.1). NCBI lineage: Eukaryota > Metazoa > Arthropoda > Insecta > Coleoptera > Chrysomelidae > Zygogramma > Zygogramma bicolorata. The sequence goes on along the minus strand of JAVJAQ010005342.1, from coordinate 39,853 downwards.
TTTATTGGAAATAAGTGCGGAAATAAATAGATTGACTAATTCTAAGCACTTTTTGTTCAATGAAGTTTTTTCTGAAAAGCAATACTTTTCGACTTATTCGCGAGTGAAATCGTCGGTTTTCAAGTAAAAAAAACTCGTTTTCAGATTATTTTTCGCGATTAACTGGAAAAATATGCATCTAATCGAAAAACCTACAGAGAGCAAAATTATAGCTTTTGAAAAAACGAAGGCGATCGTTTATTTGTGATGTATGCAAACCCACTATAAACTGAATAATTGCTTGTTGAAAGTTGATTGGTATTTTCAAACGCCAAAATGGAAAGTTTCTACGTACAATAAACAAAAACCAATGCATTTTTCGGGAAAAACTTATTGGACCTTTTTCGAAGTCCTTCGAAAATCCTTCATTTTTGTTATTTATAGAAGTTTCTAGCATAAAAACTGACCGAGGTATGAAGGAAATAATGTTGAATCCTATCTTTTCGTTGAAAAAAATTGTGAATAACTCATCCTCTCTTCCCCCCCTTTTAAAAAAAATCGTTGTTACTCCATAATTCACTTCATTCATATTCTAATAATGAGTTTTGAGTTCTTCACCAATTGTAAGTACGTAGTTTTGGAAAAAATTGAGATTGAAGAGAAAAAATCATATATATAATTCAGCGAAAAATCACAATTTCTTCAAAATAACTCGAAAAGTATTGATCACATGCAGAATTCTCTAGAGTACGAAATTGAAGGTTATTCTTCTTTGACAATTTTGGTGTTTAATATTTTTCTGCAGGATGAAAATAGAGTGAGATATGGCCAGTTAAATATTGTGAGAGTTTGCGCAAAGTACCTCTTTTGAGCCCTTTCAGCATGAACCTTTTCAAAAATATTATCTGGAACAAAAATATCATGTGAGTGAGCTATAGCTTTTGAAAAAAGCTACAAAATACGTTTTTGGTGGATTTGATTGATTGATGACTGAGCGAGTTATGGGAAAAAAACCAAAAACAATTTTTGTAGAAATTAGAGTATGTACATTAGTATATTGAAGAATACACATAGTAACTATATTTTAGGCCTAGTGGAACTATATGATTTCAATCGATCACACATCCAAATTAAGACTTTTTTAATGGGGTAGTTTTCACCCGTAAAAAATCAAAAGCAACCCCGAGTACAGAGGTAACTTTAAAGTAGAGTCTCAATCTGAATTTTACTCAATAACAATTTCGATATAATTTTTTAATGAAAACTATCATAAGGGTGGTTTTTAGGGGTCGAATCTGTTTAATAGATCCGAAATTTTCTATCAAGGTTAATTCAACGTATTTACAGATGACTGCACGCTCAAAACTAGTATTGAGTATTTTTTTTGAATAGGGGTGGCTTTCACCTCTGATGAATAAAAATCAACCCCAGGCACAACCTCAACTTTGAAGTAGATGGTAGATATAAGCTAAATCTCAAATTAAATGCAAATAGATACTGAATAAGTTGAATAAGTGCCAAATAACATGTTAATGATTTTCTGATGATATTCTGTCACAAGGTGGGGGTGTTATGGGCTGACACTGATTATTGAACCATAAATTATATTAAAAATTATCAATTGATTGATTTTACTGATATAAATATGATTTCAGTTTATTACATGCTCCAATCTAAAATTTTGATATTTTTTTTTCGAATAGGGGTGGTTTTGATCCCCCTCCAAAAAAGCAACCCTCGACACTGGGTAGATTTTGAAATAGAGGCTAAATAGAACCTATATCCAAATTTTCATATGAATCGGTGCTGTATGGGATAAATACACACTTTACACTTTTTTTACCGTCATAGACTGGAGTAAATCTTGTAATTCAAGAAAGTCGCATCACCAACCGGCTGAATTTCAAAAACTACCAGTACTATATTCAGTCTTCGGAAGAATCTCCATGGACATGGTTGGAACCTTGAATCGCACCAGAAACGGAAATGAATAAACTATCATAACAATGCACGGAGCACCCAGGCAGTTGCTAACCGACTTAGTTAGTCAGTTCACTTCTGAACTCTTCGCTGAAATTTGCAAAATTCTTGAGATTTCCACCTCGAACGCCTACACAAAGATCTGAAGCTCATGCTATCCCACTATGTATGCAAAGAAAACGACTGTTGGGACTCATGGTGACCCTTCGTTACTATGTCCTAGAGAAATCATGTACAAGGCAAAGAAAGTCAATTTTTTCTTTCATTTGGTAGAGATATAGACCTACCCCACCATCCTACTCTGAGAATTGGTCGAACGACATCGAAGACAACTACGCCACAGAAATGACGAAGAGACTTCAAATAGCACAAACTGCCCATAATATTGTTACGAATCTCTTGGCGCCGGCCCTGACGATCGTGAACGCGGAGTAGTGTGGGGAGTCGAAGAGCGAACGTCATTTTTCCAGGAACTGTTGATTCGCGTTGAGAATTCGATATACATTATCGAGGCCTCTCTTGAAGATTCTCCATAGGCGTACGCAGATATAAAAGGAGACACTTCATCCCGGGAGAGACAGTTATTGACAGTTGATTCACAGAGAGAGGTTAGCAGAATTATTCAGAGCTGAGGGGAGCGAGTTAAGCAGATAGAAAATAAGAGTTTCTAGCTTAGTGGAACTTAGTAGAGAGAGCTTTGTTATTGTCAAGTGCAGAAGTCGAAGTGTAGACATTCTACTACAGAGAGTTTTGGTACCGAGCATTGGAAAGTTAGCGGAGCAATTTAAGCGATTGTATTGTATTGTGATGAAGAGTTGTGATGAAAGTAGTTTAGTGTTGTTTGGAGTTTTCTTAAACGAACCTAAGGATATATCGTAACAATATGTTAGAAGAATCAGCCGAGAAACAATGTTCGAAGTATAATGAGAAAGTGAAAAATAAACACTCCAGAATTGAGGATTGAGTATATTTGCAGAACCGGCAAAGAAAGGCAAAATCTTAGCAAGGAAATTATACCCATCATGGTCAGTACCTTACAGACTTATAAAACGACTTGGACCTGTGAACTTCATCATGAAACTTATAAGTGGAAAGGAGAGCAGACGGACGAGAACGTAGTGAACAACGATACCGATGAAGAGCCGAATGAAAGAGAAGAATGAGAGACAAAGGAACGAAACTTGTATGACGCTAGAGATATTGGAAACGCTCGCTCGCAAACACCTTAAATAATACTGGAGAATGCGGGAGCTAGTGACACAAATTACGAAAACGAGACGAAAATGAAGGAATGAGCGAATAAGAATGTGAAAATTCGGATAATGAACTCGCCTACAAACAATAGAAATCTAGCACAGCTATAGAACTAGATCCCGTGGACCTGCAGAAGACCATCTCTGGGTCTTGAAGAAACGAATTCAAAAGAAAGGAACCTCATAAAGTTGATACCCACCAATTTCAATCGTTTGAAACAAAAAGAAAATCTACTATCAGAAATCATCTAAACAGCAGACATTTACAATCCGGCAACGCCGCCTGAAGCAAGAAACGAAACTACACAGAAATTACAATGAACGCCATGACTCTGACCCCGCCGTAGCACCAATTTTACCATCGACACTCAACACAAACAGTACTACGTTCGCTATGTATCTGCCAGATACCATGAATAGCGCGCGCTACGATTAGATAACTTCTATAACATAGATGGGCGTGTTCGCCTCACTCTTAGTAGATGGACATACTAGAGAGAACTAATTCTTAGATGCCTTTTTTTTCTTATCTCCTTTTCGTGACAAACAGCTTCATGAAACCAGAAGGACGAACGACTTTTCTTGCATACGATGGTAGAAATCCGACAGCAAACATAACTGCTATTGAATAGTAATGGTTCGGACTTCCATTGTCTATATTTTTAACTCTATTGAAACCTGATGCTAAGAGCGGAAGGATTAAAATGCAAATCAAGTGAGAAAAATCAAATAAAAATCAAATTTTTGGTCAAGAATGAAATTAGGGATTGACTGTACCAAGAAAATACTGTTGTTACAAAAAACCGAGATTTTGAATATGAAATATGAGTCAAAAAGAATTTTAAATAACGAAATAAATGAAATAATATTGTGACAAGAAAATTGAGGTATCGAATATGAAATACTAGTCAAAAAATGTAAATAAAGAAATTGGATGAAATATTATGAAAAAATGTTGAAACCAAGTTTCAAGTTGAGTGTACTCACGACGTTTCGATTGCTGGTATCCGCAATCGTCTTCGGGTGAAGACTAACAATATTTCGAGGTGAAATAACACCTTCGAATTTTAGCCTCAACATATGACAGAATGCCCGTACCTAAATGGAGAAATAGTGTGATCGGGAAGTAGCTGACATAATCACATATGTCATGCACACGCAACCTTGAATAAATGAATTCAGGAACAGTCTACCGAAGATGTCTACTGAGGCGAGAAATCTTAAAAAATTGTTCAGCGATGGCCCCATTTTCCCTAACGCTGTGGCTACACTTTTACAACAGAAATTGGGATTCATAGGAAAAATAAACGGAGAAGTATTATATGTTATGGCCTGCAGCCCCCTACAAGATTAAATAAAGGAGAACAGATAAATGTTATGTAGAAATCCCTGTAACTGCCTATAACAAATCCTTTTTCATGTCACCGATCACGAGAGTATTGCACACTCATGCCCAAGAAACGGAATGGAATTCAATCATCCCACCTTTTTTTATTGCTAACAAATACATTGGTTTCGACCCACTACCTTCATTAGCTCAGACACCTGTTCAACTAAAAGCTGATATGGAAGAACCTATCAAATTTCAAAGTATACAAAGTCTCGTATCAGGAGAAATCTATCTAGACACAGAAATTTCAAAAGCTCAAGAATCATTGATATTCGGAGCGCCATTTCGCCCGGAGCCAGCTCTTCTAGGCATGCCAACCCCAGATTTTCATTTTGGACATTTCAAGGCGTTGCAAAGAACGTTGATGCGAATTGAAATGTGAAATGAATTCAATAAATTTCCCTCACCGACCGAATAAGGTCGAAAACACAAACGCATTTCGTTCATGAGTCTAGGTAAGGGAATCAGTGGAATCCTAACAATCCCCTTAAGAACCCGTAAAGGCATGTACCGCCCACTAGACAGGCTGGTAGACAGCTATAGATATAGGGTCACCGACCCCATAATGTATACAAATCTATCACACCCCAGTGAAAATTAGGTGAAGGGTCGACGAACTTGATGGTAACGAAACATAAGTTGAGAATTGAATCAAATTAGTTATTTTTAAAGTGATCTACAAGAAGTAGATCAATTTGATCCTGGTAAGGGTGGTGTACTGTATCTCCCAATTATCAGTTTATAGAAGAAACAATATCCGAAGATTTCCTCCAAAGTTATCTCAGTTCAAAGTCAAAAAAAATATTCAAGTTTCCGAAGTACCGTAGTCGAGAACAAGAAATATTACCCAAATATCATTCAGTAACTTCTTTGTCATGCCAAAAGGAATTTCAGAATTATTAACATTATCAATATAATAAGAGTAGGTTGAGATAAAAGAATATGAACAAAGTATGTTAAGCACTAATCATAAGATTACTCATATACAAACATCGCTCTGGAAACCAGAAACTAAAATGAAATCATATTAATTCGCATATGTGCGAACATCAGGAGAGGGAAATATGGTTATAGAAATAGAACCCAATCATCGGCTTGACCATGACAAATCACGGGTAAGATTTTTGATGGCAGCACGCTTTGTGTCCAGTTGACCTCGATGAATAATCAAAATTAATGTGCTCGATCGCCGAAAAGTGGAATTTGGGTTGCACGGCAAACTTCCTTTGTTTAAACAAATCTTCGTCAGGAGGAGAATAATATATAAACCACGAATTGTTGTTGTTCTAAAATTGTTCGTTCCGTTAGCATTCAATCAAGATTAAGACATTGAGAATTGAAAATTCGAGAATTAAATATTTTAACCTACGAAAAGCTGTCGATAATAGTTTCGGGAAGTAAAACTGATAGTGAAGGTTTCCAGCGAGGCTCGTTTCGCCCTAAAGACAATGTGTAAGTTGAAATAATAATGATAATGACTGCGAAACGCTTTCGCTGGACCGAAATGATTGTATTACCGAATAATTTGATATTTTTATTTGTATTGGTTGTCTCATATATACGCCTGAATGTACCCCATGTTCAATGTGTCTTATGTGTTCCTGTGTTTTGTTATGAATAGACCTAGAATTGAAATATACAACGTAGCAATAAGTGTTTCCATCCAAGAGAACACGAATCCCCTAATCAAGATCTGTTCGCGCCGATCCACAAAGTTTAACTTCGGTTAAACCCCTTAATGGCCGCTCGATTTACCATCAAAGCAAACCTATGGATCAGAGTGGCGACTAGTCATGCCACGTACCATGTCGGCAGTAAGCTGTATAAAGCCCACTACAGGAAGTACCACTATGATTTAACAGGGCATAGATATTATAACGACGGGGAACTATATTTGGTGCAGCGTAGTTTCAGATCTTCTAAAGGAAAATATATGTTGACATTTGAATCTTCACTAGGTATTTCTGATGAATAGAAACGTTTCAGATGTATAACCGAAATCTTGGGGAATCTATAAATGGATAATGACTGCGTGCATCGTCTTCCCTCTTTACATTTGAACATGTAGGTTTATCGCCTCCGTCCAACGTTTTCTTCATGGTGAATAAATCAAAACAATGTAATTAAGTGGTCAGACCGGTTTTGTTTTGGAATCGGTGGAGGAAGGCACCAAAACGAAAGAAAGGTCACAGAATAGTGGCCACAGTATGAACATTCCAACGTTGATTTGAGTTGGCCAACAAAGTTTTCAGCAAACTTCGAATTGTCCAATTGTCAAGTACTTCAACCAAGTTATTCCATCGTTTTCAACGTCACTTGAATTTTAATCAGTTTATATCAAAATGTGTTCAGACTTTTTCTTTCTTCGATTTACGTTTTCGTCGTAAAAACTCCTGGGCGGAGCCAATGAAGCAGGGGTGAGTTTTTGGATCTAGGTTTTCAGTAACACTGTATCCACCATAACTCCCTCATCAGCTTGGCGAACGTTTCTATGGGGTTCCTTCCGAATTGGAAATGTTGTTGGTAACAATATCCTTCATGAAGTCGTTTTTCTTTACTCTTTAGATATTCCATCAACCATCTCGTGTTTGACAAACATTGTATCATACTGTTCACAAGGCAAATATTACCTATGTTCTTTGGTCCATTCAGACTGATAATTTTGATAGACCTGAGTTCTGAAAATATATTAGGATTGATGTTGTTAGAGTGATATTTGCTACTCCTTTCTTTCCCCAAAATTGTTCCCATTTGCTCATATTTTTCGAGAGGGTTCGGTGAGGAACTTGTATTCAATGTGGATATGACATATTCGTTTTCTACGTTATCCAACTCATCAGCTACTATAATTTTCTCGTATGTTTTCCTAACCTTCTCTGGATTTAGGCGATCATAATAGTTTCTAGAAATTGTTTCACAAATTGATTTCGGGTTTGCAGATATCCTTTATTCATGGGAACCAAAAATAATTCACCAAGAGATTTGGAGGTAATACCCCAAAATAGGAAGGTGCGTTTCCTCTCTGTATCAGAATACTGTTTTATTGTATCCACGCTGTAGCTCTTCGATCATCGATTTCTTTGCTAATTTTATTGCCAATTTATTGAACGAATTCTGAATCTTAGGGGCCAAAGGAACCGAATGTTTCAATTCCGACCGAAATTTGATATTTTTTAGTTCTTCTGCCATTTCTGCTGATGAAGCTGCTGAACCACTAGAGACAGAAGTTGAGGCGTGAGGGGCATGACATCTGATCGTGAGAAAAAACATCCTGCGCTGTACCTGTACTCAATGCATGAAATCCTTGGGGGGGCTCACTTCTGCCCCACATATGCATTGCTGTTGAATACAAATATTCGATCACTGACGAGGACCAATTGCAACTCTGAACGACTCATCATCTATTAAAGTAAATGAAGAAAATGGTAATGCATGTAACCAAGTCCCTGCATTTCCTTGAAGAAATATGTGGGAGTTGTAGCCGTATCTGAAAATTAGTTCAATGTTCAACCAGAGGAATATCCTAGGTTTGTTGAATGTCTGCAGGAAAAGAGAGTGGTAGTATTGAATCTATCGTATTAGTCACCTTATCACTTGAAGATAGAAAGGAAGATAATGAAATATATTTGGTTGTGCGATTTCCTAAGCCGTAATGAGAGACTGGAAGAATTGCCTGAAGCCAAGAGATTTTATCCATGCGATTATTCTATAAAAGTGTGTCACGAACTGCTTCATCAAATTTGATCAGTTTTGCTTGGTTAAACCAGGTTGGGGAGCATCTCATGGGATGAATGAGCTTTGGAATTGTCAAACCATGTCTGAGAAGGTAAAGAGCAACATGTCTCGGAAGTTCACTCAGACAGGAGGACATGATTTTGAAAGATTTTTTTTCTCGGATCAAGAAGTGAATGGCTCATTCGTGAGAGGGGAGTCAAGAAATGTCGAATAAAATTTATTAACGAATTTGATTCCTGAAGCAATTTCATCGAACTCTAAAGAAATATTGCAGTCGGGTTCGCTTAGGAAATAAAGTTCACATTTCTGGAAGCTCATCTCAAGCTCAATATTCTTGGACTTATGAAAATTATGGATAACAGATGAAAGGGTCAAAACCTTCTTCTGTTTCTCCTCCTGAAAAAAATACACCATGCATGTATATTAATTTGTTAGGGAATTTCAGTAGTTCTCATATCCTTGATTGAGCGGTAGGTGAATTTTAGAAAACAGACTCACCTCAGAAACATCAAAATGATCCAAACTCTACAAATTGGGGTTTTGCTATTATTTTTGAGAGAAACTATTTTTGATGAAGGATCTACATGCTCGTGATATTATTTCAATCAATAATGCTGCTATTGATAGTGATCTAGAATTGATTTATTTTCCTCAAAAAAATACGTCATCTGGCTTAGCTTCTTTGTTTTCTAACTGAATTTTATCATAGCACGAGAATATCTCTTTCTTCGTAGTTTTTTGGGTACTCAACCAATCACAATGTAATAAACGATGAGTTTGGAACCTTTGGTGTGAAAGTTGAAACTTTTTCTAGAGATCAATTACCCTAACACCAAACTGATATTTTTGCACTCGACACGCGTTTCGCTAACAAGGTTAGCATCTTCAGGAGAAGAAAATTGATACTCAAATTGATATCAAGCGATGCCGTGGATTATCACCGAAGCTGCGGAACTCGTGGGAAGGCCCGTACAAAATCATGAAGAAGATAAATGACCTCCAATCCATAAACCACCCCGAGGAAAACCTAGGGTAGTCCATTTCAATAGATTGGCTCCTTATGCTGGGAATCACGACCAAGTTCGCACCCTCAGACCACCAGAGGATGGAATAACGTTCCAGAAGTTCATGTCTTTTTACTCGAATGGAAAGAAAGTCGTACACAGGGTATCTTAAGAAGAGCCACGAGACCTTTTCAAGGTTCCAGTTGATTACGCACTAGCTCACTGTGTGGCAGAGGATCTCCTAATGTCCAGGGGTATCGCTGTGGTATTCAACAAGAAATTTGGCCAGCTACAAACTCTTCCAGGAGTCGGAGGAGTGCTACAGAATCTTGTGGAATTGGCAATCTCATAATTGGGCGCTGGACTTGACAAACTGGATTGGAGAGTTGTGGGAAGCATGTTGGAAACGATATTCATGCCCCTCGGCATTAAGATTTTGGTGTGCGGTAACCACTTTTCACGACCGATAATGAAGACTGTGGAGTGTTACTTTTATCGAACTTCACAGTGCAGATATGGAGAGTCCTGCAAGTACCGACACACTTCAAGGATGATTGCGGGTCGAAACGTCTTTAAGAATGGGGCAATGTAACGAACCTGGAGCCGCTTCTGACCAGAAAAATCGTGCCCTGACAGACCGTTGGACTGACAGCGATAATAAATGAATTAAGCGCCAGGTTTTGTAATTGTACAAAGAAATAATAGTTAATAAGTAGATCAGAAAACTAAAAACTTGTGGAATTTGTTACAGTGTTGCCTAGCATGCAGACAGTATTCAAGTTCAAAATCGTGTGTTATTTGACTCCGATTGCTTGTTTTCATTTTTGGAGTTTCTGCCAACAATTCGTATATTTGGCCCCAGTGTGCGCTCGGAGAATAAAATGCGCATGAAACTAAATCATTTCGTGATATCAGATAGAAAAAACTATATCTAGATTTGTTCGAATCTCTAGACAAATGAAAAAAAAAACATTTTAATTTTCGCCAATACCTCCTGGGGCTCGATTCTTGGGTCATAGATATTTTTTGTCAAAATTACATGAATTGTCATTCACAGAAAGTCTACAAATTTCAAATTATGTCAATCTGAAAAGGTTCCTATAACCCCAGAATCGATTTCCTGGAAGGAATCATGAACTGGTATCCAGAGTCCATTGCTTGGATACCAAAGAGACGATAAAACAAAAATTCAATTGGAATATTTACCTCACGTTACTCCTTATTTCATCCAAATTGCTTACGACGTCACTTATATTCGAATTAAGCATTGCAAAGAATACATTACTTTCTGAATTTGGAACTAGGGTGTACTTATATTTAGGACTTGTTCCAAATTTTTGCTGTAGTATTTCAGTCAACGGTATACAATTTTCAACCAAGAGTTTGGATATTGTTGGCTGAAACAAAAAACTGTCATGAAAAATCGTTTGAAGTGAATCCAATCTATTTTTTTTTTTGGTATTGATTCTGATTCTCAGTAGTGAATGAATGAAATCTAATACTAATGAGCTAAACATTACAAATATATATGTGGCACAAATTTAATGATACAGTGTATAACTTCAGTCTATGGGTACTTCAGAACAGTTCATTCTATACGTAGACCAAATATATCTAATAAAGTGCATATGATATTTTACCAATTTTGAATCTATATATCTCTCAAATGAAGGCGTAGGTACATCAGGAAAAACGCCTCTTTCTGAACAATTCCTCAATAGAGCCTCAAAGTGATCAACAATAGCATAACTCAATGGCAACTCGAATAATTTCGTGAGCAGCGTTCTAATCTCCCTGTCAGACCAAGTGCTGAAAAATTGAAGAGCCTTAGTTGCAATAGTGCGAACCTTCGGGGTGATACAAATTTTGGATTTCATTTTCCAAATTCAAATTTTGTTAAATTTCTTGATATTTTTCTGAAGGAAAAAAAACATTTCAGAAAAGTATCCAAGTTGACAATCTCAACAAGGGCTATTCAAGAGACGCGTTCGGTATTTACAGATCTAGCTGGTCTGAGTGATATGATGCCTCGTTTTGCTCTGAAGGGGTCCCATAGATTCGCATTCGTTAATAATGGATCGAGCGAAAACAACATGTTAGATCTGCAAAACCTTACATATCATATGTGACTGCTCTGCAGTTTGAGAGAAGAGACTAAACATACTCTAGTTATCAACAACCACTTACCTAGATAAATCTGTGTCAAATATATCGAAAATCTGATCGACGGTAATAATTTTTTTTTCAGACATAATGAAATGGTAGTAACTGAAGGAAAACTGCATGTCATCTTTCCTTCTCACTCGGTTCCTTTCTGTGATAGCAAATTCTTTGGAGAACGTGAATTGCATATCGTTTAATATATCCTTGTCTAACAGAATTGGGGCATGCGATGGTACTTTTCTTGTTTTGAAACCATATTTGAGATTCATAATTCTATTGGTATGCTGTAAAGAAGCACTGTATCCATCGATCCTGGCATTTATTCGAAATCTATCTGTGAAATTCCGTTTCCTCTTTCGAATTCTCATTAGTTTTTCTTTCCGCATGACAAATCCATTATGTTTACTCACAAAATCAGAAATGTTTTTTGTGACCTTTAGCACGCTCCATGCATTTTTTGGTAGGACACTTGGATGTGTTGAAGGCTGAATATCGGTAATTTTGCTACTGAAAGATTGGTAGAATTTAGATCTGACTTTGATTGTGGTGTCTGCAAGAACAATACTTCTTGTTACATTTTCCTGATATGTGGTGGTTTCTTGGATGAATTTCTGCAAAAATACAGCTTTAAGAATGAAGAAGGATTTGTAGTACACATATTTTTTGCAAATAACATTCAAAATTATTGCAAATTATTTGAATTCGTTATCAAGAAATGAAATTTTGAATAATTCAAATTAAATAGGGGGTTGGGAGATAGCTAATTCTCATAGAGTATTTTATACTCTACTCAACTGTGAAGAAACTGGGATTCATTTTAACGGAATTCACCATGTGTAACAATTTTTATTCAGTACAATAAGTTCAAGTGTTTGAATGTGAATGAAACGAATCTCCCATGTATTTCATTCACTTCTCCACAGTAGTTTATATTTCCATCTCGGTAGGAGTGACTATATTCTCTTCAAGTTCATTGATTAGCAACCCAATGCAAGGAAAATCTCAGAATTTCTGCTGTGAGTTATACACACCTATATGTGGGTATTGGTACTTGCTGAAAAAGGTACCGCAGGAATTGTGGGTGAGAAATATTCGAGATTTATTCCGCAGTTTCATGAAATTGGTACAGTGTGCAGTAGAGAGCCGAAATCGGTCAGTAGCAAGAACTCGGGTCAAATTTCTCAGGAAAAATACCATAACTTTTATTGATTCCGAGAAAAATGTACTTAACACACAAATTGCAGTTTGAAAATTTGGTACCGAGAGAGATTTCTCTAATTTGGTGGTTTGGTTCACCTGAATCTCCTTTGCACCTTTTTTTGGAAAAACAATATTCCTCATCCATATCTCGTCAAAATACGATCAAAACCCAATAGCTGTCAAGTTTTGCGCTAGAAGGTGGCTTTTACTCTTCTGACATTGAGTTTTGTATTCTGTGGTTTCAATGTTTCATCTGGTAATACGATTTTCAAATGTCAATTTATGTCCTCAAACTTTACAATCTTCAGTATTTATATTTTTGATAGTAACTTTTTGGAACGCTTTGTCAACGAGAATTCCCTACCTTAAGGCAATGAAGTATTGATGGTTTGATTGAATGACCTTCAAATTACACCTCAAGGCCATATTTTCGGTTAGAGATTTCAGAATAATTTTGAATATTATGTCTCCTAGGACACTAGCTGTCGAATTGTAAAAATAAATTCTTTCAAGAGTGAAGTTTCACTTCCTACCTCCAAATTTTTACTGATTCTCTGTTGATATATAATACAACTATAGAAAACGCGTTCATAAAACTATCTTTGTTCTCGAATTCATACAATAAAATATATGAAGGGCGTTTTATAATTTATAGGAATATTCACGGAAAAGTATTTTGAATCTATAGAATAAATTAATAATATTATATAAGGTACAGCTGGCATGCCATAACGTAGCCTTTGAATACAGATAATTCCTTCATCGTCTACTGGTATCTGAATGATGTGATTATGAATAATTCGGCAACTACGTGATCAGGCATCGTCAAGCAACGGAAATCAACTTTCACCTGAAACTCATTCGAAATACGAAGAAATTTGCAATCCGGGAATCCTATTACTTCCCCACCCATATCCTTTTCACGAATAGTTGTCTCAATATCATAAATATTGAAGAAATCAAGGCAATTTTTACAAAAATTTCTTAGATATTTCAATTCATTCGCGGCATCCATCAGCAAACACTCTTGAACTGATCAATTCAATTCATAATCATGAATGAAGATTTGAGAACATCAATCAGTCAAAGGGCCATTTATGAGGCTCATTTGACAATATTTGTGACATTTATTGAAAATTTGAAAACCGATACATAAAAAATTTCTAAAATAAGTAAACGCTTATCGAAACTCTTGAATGGAATTCTCTCAGTGAATTTCAAACACGAATCGAGATATCAGATCCAATACCAGAAAATTTTGAAGACAAATTTTTTGAGTCAGTTCGAATGAAAATTGGTTCAATTTCAATGATACATTAGTTGACGATGATAAAACTTTGGATATTCAAAAATATCATTATCCTCAAGCATCTTTCAGATGTGAAGCAGCTGAGGTATCAAATCACTCTTGGTTTCGGTAATAAATTATCCCACAGCTTTAGAATTACTACAATCACGTTTCGAGGTTATAAGACTCATCTTGAACATATTTTTGATTTGCCTTTGTAGGTAAAAATTCACACACTTCCTTGAGGGAATTTTCTGTCAATTTACAAAATCATTTCCATCGCAGGATTTTCATCTTGGTTTGCCAGTCGGTAAGTGGGATGCAATTCCCATTTATTTGCTCACTTCCAAATTAGATCATAATACAAAACAAGATTGGGAAAAGTAGTCAAGTGAATCAGATATGCCTACCATTGAAAGTTTCATAGAATCTTTAGCAAAAAAATGTCAGTTACTAGAGTCAATGGATAGTTAACCTACAAATTCAGATTATTAAAAACCTATTGAATATAAAAGCTGCGTTCGTTCGTCAAGGAATGAGTCAGTAACGTGTCAATTCTGCAACAGAGACCATTATTCAGTTTCCTGCAAACCATTTCTTGGAATATCCCCACAGGATTGTTTCAATAAAGTCAAGGTTATGGGTATCAGCCTTAAGAATTTTTTTATTACTTACCAATTGTTTAAAGGCTGGACATTCAAATACAGAATGTCGAGGTAAAACGTATAAATTCTGTGACAAGAAGCTTAATTCATTTTATTTACACCCGTAATCAAATAATACACTTATATGCCCACAACCCGTTTTATAATAAAATCCATTACCATACAGATTTTTAACCAATAGAAACCCATTATTTTTCAATCAAGCATGATGTGCATGCTCTGCATTTGACGTTTGTCAAATCAAAATCGGTATAGGTATTGAATTTTTGAAGAATATACCCAAAATTCGATAATAATAACAAAATGTCTGATACCAGCGATATGGGAGAATCACCTTCGACACCTTCACCGGCAGAAAAACAGTAAGAATGATTGAATTTTTCATTTGACAAATGCATGATTTATTATTTTATTTTTTCAATCAAACTTCCTGAGCTCTCCGTAGTCGAGCGGTCTAGTTGGAAGAGACATGGGTTCAAATCCGGCCTCGAGTGATCTTTTTTTTTTAATTTTTGATCTTCTCTTCATTTCTCATCGTTTTATTTCTCGAAGTAATACCATTAATTGCAATTTTGTAGAATTTTTCACAGAAATACGTTTAATCAGTATTATTGTGTGCAATATAAATATATTTTTAGTTCTTCACTATTTATCGGGTGTAGATAAAATAGCGTATGCAACTCTCATGTAATGGTTATTACATGATCGTTGCATAATATATTATCACATTTTGAATTGTCCAAATATTCTCAATATAGTGCACTATCACATATTGCCCCAAATATACAAACTCAATTGCATGAGTCACAAAATACAGCAACCCATAAATCTAATGATGAAAATGAATTTACTGTTGCCAATCCACCAATGTATTCTTTAATTCATTCATCCGAAAACCAGGTAAGAATGATTGATGATCATGAAAATATATTTTATGTACTTCAAATGTAATGAATTCAAATGAAGAAATTGAATCGCAATATAACGATCAAGAAATGTCAGCAAATTGCAAGGAAGAATTCGAAACATTTATCATTTTATCTACCTCAATTTTATTCATTTTGGACCCGAAAAATAAACCAATCCAGTGTCGGGCATTATTAGATAATGGTTCGCAGTCAAACATCACCAAAGAGTTATTTACAAAACTTGGTTTGTAATCTGAAACCATAAATCTTCCTTTTGTTGGAATAAACTCTTCGCAAATAACTATATCGGAAAAACGATAGCTCAAATCAAATCATGTCAAAATAATTACGCAACCACTTTCCCTTCAATAATTATAATATTTGCTGTCATCTTGTGCAGTTTATACGGTCTCGGCCTATATCCATCGCCATAACGCGGCTTTACGAGTGCTATACTTTTTTCGGGACCCGTATGAAACAGACAGGACCCTGATACTGCCTTACGCTCCAAAGGATATTGAGTCCGTTGTGGAAAATGAAAGGTGTCGAATTTTTTGAAACTTTTCATTCCCAACCCTCAGACAAATTCAAACCAATAAGCCTAACATAGTCCTCTTCGACCACCGAAGTAAGACGATATTCGTTATCGTCCGAAAAGAGAAGGAAAAACAGATAAAGTATCAGGATTTACTTTACATTCTGTCAAATTAGTGGTTCTGATTATAGGTGGTTTCAGACCAACGCTACTCTCGGAGCTCAAGACCATACCGGCATGCCGTAAATATGATGATATGATAATGGTAATGAACAAATTAACAAATCAAGTTACTCAAATATCGATTGATACTTTTGTGTTGGACAAATTAAGTTGGGACACAATAAACCTGTATTACAAAAAACAGTTTTTGGGTGGATATCTGGGCCCATGTTGGCTAATTTGCATCAAAATTTGATCAAAAATTAGAATTTGCAAAATCAACTAGAGAAATTTTGATTGGTAGAAAAATTTCCACCTCAAAGTCACTTTTCGGAAGAAGAGAGTGAATGTGAAGATCATTTCATCGAGACTCATAAACGTGATAAAATAACAGGAAGATTTCGAGTTAAATCACCATTTCGCAATAATTACATGCAACTGGGTGACTCCTTCATAATGTATAGAAAAAGATACCTTTCAATTGAAAAGAAATTATTGAAAAATTCCAATTATTCCAATTATTGAAATTCTAATTTATATAAGCAATATTCCGAATTCGTAGATGAATATTTACGTTTGAAACATATGTCACAAATTAATACGGAATTTTGGAAGGGTCGAAACCATATGTATTTGCCTCATCATTGTGTAACAAATAGTTCTTCATGAACCACCAAATTACGCGTAGTTTTTTATGCTTCAGCAAAAACATCGTTTGGTCTCTCTCTAGATGTGCTTAAAGTCGGTCTAACTATACAGGAAGAACTCTTATTGACTATTTTACGTTTTAGTAGACATCCTTTGGTTATAACAAGTGATATTTCCACAATGTAACAACAAATAGAACTTGATCCAGCACAGCGTAAATTCCAGTTGATTTCATGGAGGTCAAATCAAAATGAGGAAATGAAACATTTTGCTTTGAATACTGTCACATATGCAACAACATCATCTTATTTTTTGGCAACTCGTTGCTTGAAACAGCTTGCAATCGAAAATAAAAAACAATGTTCTCTTGCTTCACAAAATATTCAGGAAAATTTCTATGTTGACGACCTCATAATTGGGACGTATAGTATAACTTCTCACGGCTTTCACGATTCAAGCTTATCCAGCAGATGACATAGCATTATTGGCGACAGTGGAATATATGTCAAGATGACGCGACATTGTTTATTTGGCAAAAACTATCGCAACTATATACATGTAGTAGTCGGAAGGTTTTCTCGAACAGTACCGAAAGATTTCGCAGCGAAATTTCCTCTTTAAACGCATTGGAAAATTAGTTTTTTAATATAACATTATCCAGTTTCGATAATAACTGGCACGATTCATTTGGAAAATAAACTTTTTCTGAAAAATTATAAAAATGCATCAAGCGGTATGAATTTTTTGAGAACAAAAACTAGAAGGAAAAGCAGCATATTATCTCACCTTTTCATCAAAATCAGTACAATCTCCTCCATCCATTTGACAATCTGGTAAAAAGCAATCCTTATCACACTGCCCATCAGCTACATACATCCACGGGCAATTATTTGCACAATTTGGCACAGGCCAAGCAAGGTATATGAAAAAACCTTTGCCAAGTGTGAAAAAGTCTTCTAAATAAGTTGGCATCCCAAGAAAAATATCATCGTTGAAATAAATAAACTTCTTAGATAAACCAGGTATCCTGAAATTTACATTTTGCATACTCTGTATAATACATTGAAAGCAATAAACACGTATTTAGTAGTAGTAGTTTTAATTTTTTCAATTTATAAGGTACATTATGTAACGAATAATAAAACGAAGTGAAGCATACGTGCTTTTTTTGGTTTTGCTAAATACTTTTTATTATTTTTAACGCTGAGGAATGTATATATGAAGTAAAATATTAACCTTTCCTACATTTTCATAACTATAAACTCAGAGCAATAGTAGTACGAAAATATGTGATTAATGGTGTATTAACAGTTTTAAAATTCTCAAGAAACGGAGTGAGACATTATTTATTCATTTAATCGTGGCAGGAGCATCGAACACAAAATTTACATCGAGAAAGGAAAGAAAAAACATAACACGTATTAGCAAAATACAGATCATAAGTATAAACAAGAAACAGAAATAATAAAATTAATGCCCATTCTCAATATTTTTATGGTAAAGATGTATGTCGGCTGTCGAGAATCACTTATAATAGGACTTAAAGGCCCAGTTTTTCAATCCACTGTTGACGAACACGACTGTCACCTGAATCTTCAACAGCCAATCGAATATCTCGGCCATGCACCTCAATTGTCTGTTGAGAACAGCTGAGCCAAGTTTTTTAGCAGCAGATTGGAAAACCGCCCCTAAATAAATGGAATTAAAGAAGCCTACCCACAAATTTATTGAGAAAAAGAGGTAAATTACTTAAGCGGATATTTTTCAATAGTTTCAACATTTCAATGGGATGTTGGGGATTATTCACCCACATCCCTATCTGGGCTGGGTACGCCCCTGATTCAAAGTTGGTGTACGATGGGAATCTTCCATTTGTATGCGCTTCTGAATTTGACATTTGATTTGACATCTGGCACTATTTGGAGATAAGTACAACCATATCACCATATTCAATTCACTCTGTATGCTTTATATCCCATTCATATTTCCTATTTATATTTCTCATCTTCGAGAATGTCTCTGTATGGGGTCGGATTAGAAAAACCCTGGGGTAGATTCTACCTATCGTAGAAGGCGACTAAAAGATTGGTGGAAGATGATTTTACCCTCGCTCGGTGAGATACCACCATTCCTACTACATGTGCTGTGAAGTGTTAATTCACGTTTCAGTGTGTGGTTGATATTTCCGGTTTTTCCCAAACATCGAATTTGAAAAATGATGATAATATCTCCCAGAGTAAAACACTCCGGAAGTAAAATACCTCCCCAATCGGATTTCCGGTTGGGAGGTACTCGGGGGGAACCTTCATTGAGTATTGAGAATCGATTATTGTGCATCACCATCTGCAAACCGAAAAACCTGACATTCTTATTCTTTACTGAAGCGGTCGCCAAAAATTTCATTTTTAGTTCATTTCCACCTTCAACCAAAGATGGATCACCAGCCACCACTGACTAACAAAAAGAAAATATGTTTGCAAATATGGTTGCTGGAAAATCTACTCTGGATTCATCGGGCAAAGATCCCCCGAATATCACGCGAGTCCTGGAGGACAGCAAGAGTTCAGCCAGTTCCTAAAAAAGGAAAGGAAACTCAACCTTGTAATTATTGACCAATTGCATTGCTATCATTACGAAATTCATGGGAAAATTAATCAATATGAAGCTTATCAAATATCTAGAGAAATATATTTCAAAAGCGTTTGATTGAGTTTGGCATGGGGGTCTCCTTTATAAACTGCCGTCTTATGGTCTGCCTCCTCAGTTGTGTGCTTTGTTGAAGAGATTCTTGTCTGATAGGTCTCTGTATGTGGTTGTTGATGGAGTATCATCTGATATTCTCCCGATAAATTCAGGTGTTCCACAGGGTTCAGTTCTGGCGCCCACTTTGTTTCTGCTTCATATTAATGAATTGCTCGAGAGAACACCTTGTTCATCACATAGTTTTGCAGACGACAGTACTTTCCATACTAGTTTTTCTTTCGGAGTTCCCATATCAGCTCGGGAAACAAAAATTCAAAGAAAAATTCACGTCAATAAAATTAACGATGACTTGGTAAAAATAATAGAATGGGGTAAAATGAACTTGGTGGAATTCAATGCTAGGAAAACCCAGGCATGTCTCTTCTCAAGGCAAGCCGATCTATCAGTATCTAGTATTCAGATGTCAGGAGTAACCATTCCTACAAAGTCGAGTATCTCGAAGCTAGGAATTACGATCAGTAATAATCTCTCATGGGGAAACCATGTGAGATCGATAGCTAAAGGTGCTTCCCACAAACTTGGATTTCTATTTCGCGCGAAGAAATACTTCACTTCTCGTCAGCTTCTAATTATCTACAAGGCTCAGATATGACCTGTCTTGGAATATTCTATTCAGATAAAGGCAATCCGTCTTGTTGGTGATTCTTCGCTCACAGACTCGCTCACTTTGCTTTGGAACTCCTTGCCGAGAGAGGTTTTTTCTGAGGCTTTCAAATTCCAAAAATTCAAAGTGAATGTTAATTCGTATCTCCTGTCCCTTGATTCACGCGGTGTTCTTTGAACATTACAAGGCTTTCCTTTCGTGTGAATCTGCATATAAAAAAAATGAATCATGATTTCTTCACTTCGAGTCTCGTTTGAGTCTCTCGCACAGATCGGTGAGATCAAATTAATCCCAAAAACTAGTAAACTGTGTCTACCTGTGTTATTGGTTGTGATTCAATACATTTTCCATCACTATGGCAAC
Organism: Zygogramma bicolorata; assembly: GCA_032362365.1. NCBI lineage: Eukaryota > Metazoa > Arthropoda > Insecta > Coleoptera > Chrysomelidae > Zygogramma > Zygogramma bicolorata. The sequence goes on along the minus strand of JAVJAQ010005342.1, from coordinate 19,213 downwards.
AGCTTTGAGATCTGGTGAAGATTTAGTGCTAATTACAGAATGAAAAAAAAGGTGCTAGGTGCAAGAGGTGCTATGTAAATGCAGCAAGAACCATTTTGAAAACCCAGACACTGAAACAATTCACATAAAACTTGAGTGACGCATTACCTTTATTAATGTGTATGTTCCCCATCAGTGCTGAACTCAAGCAAGTGAAACATGAAAAATGGGTCAACTTTCCAAAGATATAAATTGATGTTGGTGTTACAGATTCTCCATTTTCAATTTCATCAGTATTTGTTCATCGTTCGGCGTGTTGGTTTTGTACCAGTTACATATGAATCAAGATGTATATATTCCTGGTGAAATGACTTCTATATCAATACAATGTTAATGTTTTCGTCAAAAACGCTAGCCTACGGCTCATTTGATAACGATATCCGGAGAATTTCACATTCCTGAAATTTGTTTACAGATGGCGCCAAGCAGCAACATGACATTATTGATTCTGACGAATTTTCTATTGGCGATTCAATTCGGAGGAACCCCTGCAGAATCAGTTCATTACTTTCTTTTTTCAACACTATACAAAATAAAGGATGAAGATACACGAGTTCTCTCTAAAATTGCACGAGTTGCTACATAAGAATTTGCTATATCTTCGATGTTTAATTTGCATATTTCTTCAATTTCTTGTTTCCGTTTAGAAGTAAATACAGATAAATGCATTTCCTTCATATTTTTGATATATATGTTATGAGAAATGACTACCAAAATTCATAGAAATTCTTCCTATCCGGTACTGAAATTTTTTAGATTTGATGAGTCTTCGAAATATCGGTATCGACGTGAGAGGTAGTGGAGTTGAACCACAGAGATGGAAAAAAGTACCTACGTGAATATAGCGTTCAGTAAGTAGTAAGCATTATATATAAAATGATTATAGTGTTCAGTTTGAAATGAATTTGACCCTCCATAGTCCAGATGAACCTGAGAAATTTCAATTCATTAGGAAGAGTGCTGTAAGGCAGGCTGTTATGGTGCTATACAAGAAACCAGACATCAATCAAAGAAGCAGGCAAGTTCTCATCATCATTCTTATTTGCTAAAGAATTTGTTATTCCATAAAATAATTGTTAGAATTAAATGAATGTCTAATGCTTTCAGTTTAAACAAAATCATATGGCAAAATATTCCAAGTGAAAAATGCTCAAACATCATGGGAGATAGTTGATTATGTGCAATGGGAACCCAGATGCATCTTGATGTGAACAATCCATACCATACTTCTTCTAGACCGCATTGAAAACACTCGAAAGAACTTTAATTCCATGATTATATTTTTTTTTATTGCATACTTTTACTGGGCATGTAATAACCATTGTCACTAATGCTGGAATTTGGAATATGTTAAACTGGAAAATTCCGCAAAGCAATCAGCAAATAACACAAATTTAACTTCTTCCGAAGTGAACACTGAGAAAGATGAACTTTGTTTGCATCAGCGTCAGAATAATCTCGCTTTTTATTGACCACTTGGACTTGATTACAGCTTATCAAATTCATCTTGGCACAAACTCATATACTTTTCCAGTTGTACACTGGTAGTCTAGGTCTAGACTATGACGAAAGAAAAAACACCTAGAAATAAATTTCAACACAGTGAACACATATAATAGGAGTCTTAATCAGGGCTATTCACTAAGTAAAGTGGTTATCGCAGTTGCTAATAACCGTCGTAGCAACTCTGATAATAACTTGCCATAATGACGGTGGTAAGCTGTTTTTCCTTAACAAGATATCTAAAGCAGTTGCCTGTGAACCACTACTCACAGCAACTGGTCATTATAGTAGCAACTTAACTTGAAAAGTGAATACCAATTTCGCGATTAGCAACTGACCTTGAACATAACGATAATTTTTAGTCGCTATCCATAACAACTGTGCTTAGTGAATAGCCCTGATTATCTTAGTATACCTCACAGAGATTGCTGGGCATATACGTTATTAGTTCTGTGCCAAAATGAATTGAATGAGCTGTACACGTATTGAATGTTTCGCACTAACCGTCGGAACTTGATATACATGAATAGATGATTGATTATTTTGTCCACAAATAATACAAAAGCGTTTGATATCCATTATGAAACACTTTTCAAAACAACACTTAATTTAAATGGTAAACAAACGGAAAACGATCAACGACTAAATTTAAAACAACACTTAAATTAATTAGTAAACAAACGGAAAGCGATCAATAATTGAAAGCAACGGTAGATAAACGACAAATAGCTGGTTGAAGAGAACTGTGAAATTATGGAAAACCGGGTACGATTCGAATGTTAATGTCAAAACAATGTCAAAAGATGACAGAATTCGATTCTTGTACCATCTACTGGAAATCGCAGTAAACTCCGTCGATATGATTGATCGTGTCCTAGAGTTTTTGACAAAACAATATCGAATCGGAGATCGCACCAGGAATATATACATCTTGATATTAATGATATTTAACAGTTGTTATTGTTAACTGTCAAAAAGGTCGAACAAACGCAAAGTTGAAATTGATATTTTATTTGAAATAGTACAAAAGGAAATTACTTGGTCCTTCGAGTCGGATGAGATATCAAAATATAGCATTTAAATTCCTAAAAGAGGTTTTTGGGAGAGAAAATGTCTTAATACCTATAGAAACCCTGAAGGAAAAATGCTGGTAAGATTGTTAGGTGGCAGCTGGAACTATCAGGGAGTGATATTAAGAGTTTTCAACGCGAAGCCGAGTCAGAATCAAACATAATCATGTCTTCACCTCAGCAAGAAGTCCAAAAGCTAAGGGATTCCACATTTTACGTTGTCTCTATAAGAACCGACAAAGGGGATGAAGCAGATCCAGGATCAGTCAAGATTCCATCAGATCAGATTAAGATTAATATTTATATTTTGATGATCAATCACGTTTGAAGTGAATATTGCGAATACATATTGGTGGTCTCGGTAGTGTAGTGGTTAGCATATCTGCCTATCAAGCGGAAGGCCGGGGTTCGAATCCTCGCCGGGCCACCGTGCTGGGTAATCGCACGTTAAAAGGTAAGGCCTCGTTGATCCATTGCTCGCACAAGTTTCGACTTCTGAGGGTTGACGTTCGTCAGCTGGTTAACGGAACGAACATTTTTAGAACAACAACAACATCGGGGTTGAGAGCGAAAATATTCGGAATTGGATCATTTAACGATAATAATTATCTTTGTTCATTTAATTTTCAATAATCTGATGAATCTTGTTGTCAAGACAACAATGAGATGTTGGTTGCCTATTATATACTCTTTCATTATCTGGGTTCAACGTATTCATCACAAGATGCTACATTGTGAATTTATGAACCATACTTAACACGGATTTGAGGTGTCTTCAAAGACGGTAGAAATAGAAAGGGGATCTTTGGCGATGGAGACCAATGTCGCGAGGGCTGACTTAATGAGAGAAATGAAAAAACCAAATTCGAAAATCAAATGAGAATTCTAGACCTTCAGGAAAAATTATCTGAAAAAAGAATCGAAGAAGAAGAGGTGTGTTCTACATTATATGGTTGCTCGATAGAATCGTTTGTAGAGACTTGCAAAGAACAGGGATAGAGAAATGTGAGAAATTAGGAACTGAGGGCAGAAAAAATATCAAGAATGTCCAAAGAATGCCACATTGAGTTTTCAAGGGGCAAATTCTGACAATAGTTCCCAGTGTTGTTATTATACATCACCTAAAAAATTACCAACAGAAAATAGAAGATTCACACTTTGTAACCATTTTGCAAAAGTTTGTAGATTTGAGAAGAAACATGGAATTTGTCATGTACATGGTGATTCCAATTCTGAAGAATCTAATATGGATTCAGTTAAAGCTGATGGTTATGTTCTGGGTGTAATTGACTCGATTTTCATGCAGTGAGAATGAATGGTACGTGTCATCTCATTATCAAAGTTGATACTGGTGCCCAGGTTAATGCCATACCATAATATATTTTTCAAAATATGAACAGGTCGGTAGATTTAAAAGCTTGTAATCTTGAAATAACTAAATACCCCGAAAGTACGAACATTTGGTATCGCAGAATTATCGATCGAAAGTATGTTTCAGAATTTGTTGTTGAGACCACCAAGGGGTTTTTTTCATGAAGCTGAAACTGGCGGCCGTAGCTAGCGGCCGGCCAGAGGAGTACTAGCCCATTCGGCAAAATATACAACCTGTAACAAACACTATACCTTATGTACCTCGATTTTCTGGAAAAGATAAAACGGGTCGGCAACAAGTATAAAGTTAGAACAGCATTCAAAACAACTAATACTTTCATTCAATAGAGAAACATACCAAACCAAATAACACAATGGAAACACAAAGAATTGTAATTATCAAATTCCTTGTTCGTGCGGTCAAAAATATATCGGCGAACGTCAAGACCATTTGAAGTGCAAAACAGTGAACACAAGATGTACATCAGAAACAGACAGATAAGTGGTTCTAAATTATCAGAGCACATTCTTACTCACACAGTAGAATGCAATGACACCCACATGATATGATGGCAAGAGAGAGCAATGACATGAATGAAGGTATCTGCTTTTATCATGTTGTCTGAGGAAAATTATTGCATCTCTACGAGTTTACTTGAAGACAAAATGTTAGGTCAATCTCAGATTTTCGACAAATTGTCAATAACGAATATTGAAAAAAGAATGTGTGAATAAGTTTCGAGATCCACACTTAGGTTGGAAGTCACTATCATTACTGGGTCTGATATATAGAGCAATTAAAGACATTGAATTACAAACACGTCATGATACTATTAAAAATAAATTTAAAGATTTATTTTCGGGCATGGAAACCAATTGATATCAAGTTAGAAAATATTTATGGGACAGTGTAAAGATGGAACCATAGTGTTACTACAGAGCCTACTGAATTTTTTAATCCTTCAACCATTGTCAAGAATGCCAATAATCAAATAAGTTTCTGTCTTGACCAACAAAACTTGATTCAAGCTATATTGAGGGAACACTTTGAAGAGCTCATCCATGATATGAAAGGTTCATGAAACTTTTCCTAGAGATCAATTAACCCTAACACCAAACTGATATTTTTGCACTCGACGCGCGTTTCGCTAACAAAGTTAGGATCTTCAGGACAAGAAAATTGATATGTTACTTTTCTGTTTTGGATGAGGTTTTTGGCAGATATCGTTACAAGAAAGATCCTCTGAATTGACAAGTTTTGCCATGCCATTTGGTAGGTACAGGTTTTTGAAATTTATATTGATGGTATCATAGTATATTCCAAAAAACAAAAGAGGAACATGAAGCAATTCTCAATAAATTGTGGGCACGTGAAAATGATGTGATATTCAATCCAGGAAAACGTGAATTTTCCTGATCAGAGCTACCGTTGCGTTAAAGTCTCATAACCAATAGTTTCCGAGATATGGGTCAATAATACTGAAAAAAAGCTGAGAATTAATTAGTGCAATAATTTTGTGTAGAGTATCGCATTTAAAAAATTTTTTTTCAACGAAGAAATTAACAACTGTTCCTTTACACAAGTTCGTAGGTAAGAATAATACTTCAATTATCATAATGATAACGTTAATTATATTTTTCAAGATGAAAATAACTATAAGGGTAAGATTGTGCAACTTTTGATGAAAATAATAAACAAGTGTTCACCCGCCATACACATAGTTTATTGGTGTTCGGTAGTGTCGCAATGTTGGTTTTTCACGAGCATTTTCAACGATAAAAATGTCTACAATGAGACGGAAGGCTGCTGATTCACTTCAATAGTACTGTGCATACCAATGAATTCATTATTTCAATTTTTTATATCATAGTAGTCGCAGAGATCGTATCAGAACTCAGAACTGTCACGTTATGTGATATCTTCTGTCGTATATAAGTGTTCACTTGTTCCCATCCTGTGAAATCCTCATTTTCCAGAATCCCCTCGTTCTGAAAGGATCATTTTCGTATTCCACACATTATAAGTATTTATTTTCTATCATTTAACAAACTACACCAACCCAATTTTCTTTTAACCAAACATAGTGAATATCAATGTTATGCCCTACTTCATTTGCACCGTAGCTTTTCGACCGAATCATATGGTGTGTCTTGCGCTTGATGATGCCAATGAGATTGATATAAGTTATTCTAAAATTGTTCGTTTTCGTTAACCAGCTGACGAACGTCAACCCTCAGAAGTCGAAACTTGTGCGAGCAATGGATCAACGAGGCCTTACCTTTTAACGTGCGATTACCCAGCACGTACAACATCTAACGACGTCTTACCAACAACATACCTTTGGGGGATATAAATGATCAAATAAAAGAAAGTGCGGCTTGTAAGGAGCGATTGTAAGAGAGTTGCTTGTTGCCTGAATGCGTTTGAACGTTCTAACAAACAGAAAACCGAACTTTGAGAGAAATGCTCCAAATGAATTGGTGTATCTAACACAATTTTAATTGTTACTATTGAATCTTTAATTCCCACCTTCAAATCTCAGGTTTTGCTACAATCAAAAAAAGAAACTTTACACTCGAGTAATTGCAGTTATTGAAGTTCAAATGCCATAATCAAAGTGTACATTTACCCCAAGAAACTGTTCCGTTTCACACGAGTTTTTCGGGATCAGTTCAGTCCGATCGTCCGCCAAGTTCAGTGTTTCAGACCTCTTTCCTGTGTTTGTTCTGTTAATCTGCTTGTATTATGTGTGAGAATATAGATCTGTCAGTCTTTGGTGTACTGAAATGTATAGTGAACATGGAGTAAGTTTCGAAGAAGAAAGTTGAATAAAATAAGAGGAAGAAAAAACTGGAGATATTGGAATTGATAATATCATACCAAAGTAACTATCATTCGAATGAAGAGTGATTTTTCTGTTCTATAACTTTCAGGTCCCAAGTGTATATTCATCTCTGATGTGTTACTATATTGAAAACTATTCGTTCTAATGTCCACCAGTTTAACCTCTGATGAACATCAGTAGATAACTAAATAATTCTTGTGCAATTTAGTTATCTTTTACAAAATAAAGCATCAAAAGATCGATATATATTTTCTAGTTTTAGTTGGTTTAGTATGTATTCAACTACTGTGTTACTATAGAGGTGAAAGTAATCTGTTTATTGTTCAGTTAGTACTTTATATTTTTATAGTGTAGAAAACCATGCAAGCGATTGATATTTTATATAATTTATAGAATAGGTACCTACTCGAAACCAGCTTAGTTCCTTTTATATATTCATAATACTATTAATCGAAATCAAAACATTATGTGCACGCTTCAATGTGTATATTCTCTCTGAATAACCTATGGTTTGGCTACATTATTTATGAACTTTTGAAGATCATATTTTTCTCATGCAAAACTGAAAGATAAAAAGACGTCCATTTGAAACCACTTCAAAGGAGAAGACTAATCAAGGTAAATATGTGTTTTGTTTGCGGTAAGCTGTTAATTTATTTGCTATTATTCAATATAAAAACACTTGACATAGTCAGTGGGCATACTTAAAGACTGGCGTTAAATCAAATCATCTTTCGAACAATCTGTTCAGGCCAGTCTCAAATTACCTACACAGTAGGTTTCGGCTGGCACCTGTCAGAAAGCAACTACTCCCGTGTGTCCGTCCCTATAATTGAAAATCAATTCCTTCATTTGTATCGACGAAAGCAAATGCAGGATTTACTTCTGTGAAGAAACCTGCACTGGCACCTGGTCGGATATAATTCAATGCCCTTCGTGGTATTAGCCAGGGGAGTAGTTGTTTTCTGACAGGTGCCAGCCGAAACCTACTGTGTAGGTAATTTGAGACTGGCCTGAACAGATTGTTCGAAAGATGATTTGATTATTCAATATACTACTTGGGACAGTTTTTTTTCCATTTCTCGCAAATTGGTATAGTATTTGTCCCAAGTACCTTCTTTCATTGCACTGAAAATACAGTCAGATAACAATAATTGAAGTCAATGATAGTGGCAAATGTTCACAGCATTTCTTGTAAGATCACTGTTTGAGCAGTGCAAATGCACAGTTTAATAGTTACGAATACGTCTTCATTTGTACAGGCGCCATTGAAAAACTAGACCAATCAAACTTTTTGAGAGTGGCAAGGTCCTTTTGTGTATTTGGTAATTTTTCAATTATGGCAATTGAACTATGCCAGGGTTCTGGTTTTATTTGGGGCAAGTGATTTGTGTCTTGGGCTGGATTCAGACAGATTCGAAATTCGATTGTACGACGATCCGATAGCTTACTGATTGGTCTGAATTTAACTTTAGACCATGATAATGACATTTCCTATGAGGATTTCCAATGCATTGAAATGGCCACATTAAATCGATTTACCTACCTCTCATCATTGAGCAGCTGGGCGAATTGTATCGAAAAGCGGGAGCCATATGGAAGGCTACAACGCAGACATGGCACATTAAATGCTTGCCAAGGCGAGTGAAGCAAATGTTGTTATGACTCGGTAGATCAATTCAGGTGACGAAATCGAAATGCTATTGGATACTTATTGATGCGGCTAACCTGATTGAAGTTCCTCTTTAGAACTTGGAATATTTGTAGGATATAACCGTTGGCGTGTATCAGATCAATCTTGCACCTTTATATATACAGCACAAGTTGCGAAGACGAGTTGAATGCTGGACTCTATTGCACGTGCGAATAGGTACCCCCGTCCAGTGCAATGGTCTCCAATAGGGTGAACTATGGATACCACATTACATACTTCAGCAATAACCTAAGATAATATATTGAAATATTACCCAAACAGAAGTTACTGAAATTAATTTGTTTACACTGTCCACAATGAATGCTCTCATGGAAGGAAAAATGAGAAAAAACCCGTATACCTACTGTGATTTAATTCGTATTCTCAACGATTGTGTTATAGTATATTATGCAACGATCGTGTAATGATGGTTATTAATACATGAGCATAAACCAAGATACGAAACGAGCCGAAGGTATGGTTTATGCGAGTGTATTAATAACCATAACATGAGAGTTGCATACGCTATTTTATCTACACCCGATAGATAGTGAAGAACTATAAATATTATATTTATATTTGTATTGCACACAATAATACTAATTAAACGCATTTCTTTGAAAAAAGCCTCAATTGTAATTAATGGTATTTCTTCGAAAAAAAAAAAACGATAAGAAATGAAGAGAAGATCAAAAATAAAAAAAAATACTCGAGGCCGATATCGAACCCATGATTCTTCCAAAATAGCATGTATAATCTCAGCGCGTTAGACATCCCGGCTACGGAGAGCTCACAAAATGTGATTGAAAAATAAAGAGATAAAGTATGTATTTGTCAAGTGAAAAATTCAATCATTCTAACTGTATTTCTGCCAGTGAAGGTGTCGAAGGTGATTCTTCCATATCTCTGGTATCAGACATTTTGTTATGATTATCGAAGTTTGGCTGTATTCTTCAAAAATTCAATACCTATACCGATTTTGACTTGACAAACGTCAAATGTAGAGCATGCACATAATGCTTGATTGAAAAATAATGGGTTTCTATTGGTTGAAAATCTATATCGTAATGAAAAATCTGTATCGTTATGGATTTCATTATAAAACGGGTTGTGAGCATATAAGTGTATTATTAGAGTACGGGTGTAGATAAAAATCTTTACACTGCTAGTACGTTCACTCAATCATTATCATCTAATTACTCATACAATATATATGTATACCCCCTTCTTGAAATATGTTCACACTTCTTTTCTCATTTTTATATATATATTGTTACAATTTTCATATGCAACACAAAAAAATACCCACGTACAACCATATATTTTGTGGGTGAACACTCGTGGTTATTTGCATATCTGTGGGGAAAATATTTATATGGAACTATTATTATTACCTTCAAATTTGTATGATAGCACAGTAGCCCATTTCATCGTTCAAAAAGGGTTCTTAAAATGCGACACTACTGAAAATCAATGAACTAATAATTTACCAGCTTTTTTTTCCAGTAGAGTTGACTGATGTCTGAAATTATTGGTTATTGGACATTAGCGCAATGGCAACTTCTGATCAGAAAGACTTCCTCTAAACATAGACTTAAAAAAATCAGGCAATTCCCAAGATCACTTTTCTTTCGGTACCAAATGTTAAAGAATTGATTAGATTTCTTGGCATGATGACTTATGCATACAAATCATTTTAATTTCTCCTGAACTCACCAGAAATCCACGCGATCTAACAAAAATGTTTTCTGGTAAAATTTGAGGAAAAAGCTAACAGAACCTTTTTTTCACAGATTTATGATGAAACACTGACAATTGTAACTCCAATAGCGTATGCCTCAAAATCTCTTTTGGAAAGTCTACAAAATTATGCGCAAATAGAAAAAGAAATTTCAGCACCTTATTTTGGATGTTAGCGATTTCACCAATATTTTTATGGAATTTCTAGTAGAAAGTGATCATAAACCTATCGAAATCATTTTCAGTGAAGCATTGAATCGATGTCCTTCAAGGATACAGAGATTTACTATCAATCTACAAAATAATGAGTTTCAGGTAAATTTTAGGCCAGGAAAAGATTTTTTTAGATGATGCCTCAAGTAGAGCTAGTTATGATGGTAATGATTTTATATTGCAAGATTAAGAAGTATACGCCCATATTGATTTGATCAATTGTGCCAACGCTATTAGCACTTTCAAGTTGGAAATGGTTAAGACGAAACAAAACGTGCAAGTGCTTTCAAACAAATCAATGTAGACTGACTTAACCAAATATTGAGGGGTCATTTACAGAGGTCGCCAGATAGTTATTCCACGAAACTTTAAGAACGGTAATGATTAATAGGGTGCATTACAATCATATATGGGGATTACCCATTGCAAGGTCCAATGGAGTTATTTATATGGTCTTTGATGCAAAATGAAATCGAAAATTTGGTTTCAAATTGTGTAATATGTTCTTATTTCATGTGAGTGAGGTAAAATTCCCAATTATCGACCCTATCCCAATCATCGACATTTATGCACTAAAAATCAAAATAATAAGAATCTGATGCTTGCCACATCTATTGTCGTATCAAAATGAGTAACAAGTAGTTTTTTTCTACCTTATTCACCTGCAAATATTTCAAGCTAGTCATTCTGTCTCCACATGTGAATTGATGCAGATCCTTGTCAGAAGTGCTAAGAAACAAGTAAGTTGATTATGGTAGTTTCAGTATCAAAATATTTCGTTACTTGATGGTAATAGTAGTATGTATAAATATAAAGTCTAAAATTCGTGTTTTTTGCCAATAATTTGGCATAAAATCTCTATAAATGTATTTTTCAACACTGTCGATAACTGGTACATTCATTTTCAGACTTTGTACCATATATCGCCACGGGTGTCGATAAATGGTACAATATAGTTTTCTCTTTCCCCAGGAATATTTGAATATAGATAGAAAAAAAAAAAACTAAACAAGATACATCCCTCCTCCAAGCCAGATAAACCCCACCCCCAAGGCAAAACAACTACACCTAATCCAGAAAACCCCCCCACAAAATCCACATAATCCACCAACAAATATCACAGAAAATACACAGAAAAATCAAAACAAATAGACCAGAAAATCCAAACACAAAGAACACAAAATTCAAAAACAACAAAAACAAAATATTATAAATATAATAATATAATATTAATATAATTATAATATAGAACATATGCATTTTTGTTTTATATCCACTAATTTTTTTTTTTTTCTCCCCTAATTCCCTCTTTTTTCTCTCTCCATCACCCCTCCATACCCCCCCCCTTTCCCTCCCCTACCTCCCCCCTCCCACTAATTTTCCTCTAGCATACAACGGATATTTTACGAGAATTAAAATCATGGTTTTTGTTAACAAAAACCACCCTGCATATGCAACTATACATCTTCCAGTATTTCCGTGCCCTCAATTCAGGTCATTCTATTTTTTAATATGAATAATCAAACACAAAAAACAAACAAAATTCTCCAGACAAAAAAAAGAATCTCCCCCCCACCACAATTTTTTCACCTCCCCCCGAAGAAAAACCCCCCCTCACACCCAAAACACACATATCACAAAAAAAACCTTTCCCCCTCTTCTTTTTTCACAATCACACATCTCCCCAGGGGACAACATCACAGAGAAAAATCCCCCCCCCCATATCCCCAAATCCATATAGCCAAAAACAATTCTTTTTTTCCAAATTTTTTCCATCTCCGAAAAATCATCCCCCCCTTCCCCTCACCGAAAAAAAAATTTTTTTATTAATGAAAAATTTTGGGGAAAACCACCCCAAAATTTTTTTTTTTTGCCCCCCCCCAAAATAAAAATTTTAAAAAAAAAAAAACCACCTTACTTTTTCCAGAAAACTAATTATTTTCCTTTTTTTATTTTCCAATGAAATTTTTTTTCCAAACCCCCAAAGGTAAAAATAAAATCTTTTTTAATTTAATCCCAACCAAAAATTCATCCCAACCTCCCCAAAATTTTCAATCCACCCCCAACCACCACAATTTCCCTCCAATTTTTTTCCCCAAAACCATCAAAAAAAATCAAACAGAAGGGGGGAAAAATCCTCCCTCCAGGGGCCCCCCTCCCCCCAATAAATTAATAAAAACCTTCCCCCCAAATTCCACCAAAAATTTCCAATTTTCCAATAAAAATTGGAAAAGAAATTTTTTTCCAAACCTGTTATTTTCCCCAAAATTTAAACAACATCCCAAACCCTCCAAAAAACGGTTAAGGTTTCCCCTCAAAAATCCAAAAGCAACCCCCCTCCTGGGAACCCAAGGTCTTGCCAAAAATCCTTTCCCCATCAAACCTTTTGTTCAATTAAATTTTTTTTTTTTTTGGGATTTTTGGTAAAACCCACCCTTCCAATGGAATTTATCCCCATTTTCCCCCTAATTAAATTGGACATTTTGCCAATTTCCCTCCTTCCCGGAAAGCACCCGTTTTCAGGGAAAAATGGAGGTTGGAATCCACCCCATTTCCCCCAAAATTGGGAAATTTCCGGATTTTTTTTTGCTTTTTTTTTTTTCCCTTTAACCCTCTTTTTTTTTAATATTTCCAAAAGTTGGATTGTTGTTGTTTTTTGGCACCCGGGTTTAAGGGGAGAAATTTCAACCGGCAACATCCCCCCGGTGGACCTTTTCATTTTCTTAAAACCAACCCAGAAATTTTTTTTTTCCTTTTTTTTTTTAAAATAAAACCAAAATGGGGGCTTTTTGATCCCTCCTCCATTTTTTTTATCTTCCATATTTTTTTTTTTTTTTTTTCCAAGTTTTTATTTTTTTTTCGTTTCTTTTTTTTTTTTCTTTTCTTTTTTTTTTTTTTTTTTCGTTTTGATTCTTTTTACCAGGGGGGGTATTCTTTTTTTTCGCATGGGGACCCATTATTTATTGATAAAATTGAGTAAAAGGTTTTATGGCTGAGTTTACATCTGAGGAACTGGTCTAAACAACAAGACTGTGTTAAAAGAAGGGCAAAATAAAACACGAAAAATTTTTCTTCGCAAAAAATAAAATTCGTATATTCCCTGGTAGGGGATAGCCCCACTTGGTTTTGGAAAAGCTACAGAGACACTTAAAACGGGGGGGGATCCCCCTCCACAAACACAGAGGATATCTCCTGGCCGGAGGTGCCATGGCGGATAAGAAAAAATAAGGTCAACCAACCCCCCTAATGGTTTTGAACCTTTATTAAATGGTTAAGGGCCTAAAAACCGGCTAAATTGTTTAAAATAAGCTAGGTGGTGGTGTCCGAAATTGCCACCAGGGTAAGGAAAATTTTGTTGGGTAAAAACCCCCCAAAACCACCTAATTGCGGCCGACAGAAAAGCCAGGTGATCTTAGGGAGGGAAAAAACCTTGGGATTGTAAAGTTGTTGGCATAAGGGGGAAAAAAAAGACCAAAAAGGAAAAAGGCCTGGGGCTTAAAAATACCCTGCCTCCCACCAAAACCGAAAGGGGAAAAATTGCCCGGAAATTTGGGGGGGTCAATTTTTCCTCCTCCCCGGCCTAACCAAAGCCCCACCAAACCCCCCCCCCCCCTTAAACCTAAATTGCCACCAGGATTTTTTCCCCTCCAAACCGGCAAAAGGTTGTTGGGGCCAGGTTCGGGGCGGAAAAGGTAACCTGCCACCCGGTTTCCGGGAAAACCAAAAAGTGGAACCCCGAAAGTGGAGGGGGATTGGGGGAATTCAGGGTTTTGGTGGTGGAACCCCCTACAATTTGGTAATAACCATGGGAGGCTGGATTGTCCCTAATAAAAGGCCCCACCTATTTTTTAACATTTTTGGGTCCCCAAGTAAAAACCTTAATTTTAAAACCCCTTCCCCCTTTACCAATCCTTCCGTCAATTGTTTTCTTAATTCCAGGGAATGGCGGGGCTGGGGAAGAAGTTTTGCCGGGGGGGAGGGAAAATTTTTTAATTTGTCCAATTTCCTGAATTCCTTTGCCCTAAAGGAGAACGACCAAACCCTTTCCCGTGGATTAAAATTTTTTTTTAAAGGGCCTGGTTTGGTAATTGTGGCTGCAAAACCGCCCACCCCTAAAAATTTTAGACCACCTGGAGGGAGGGTTGGGCGGGATTGATTCGAGACCTCCCAGCCTGATTTTTTTTCCGCCTCCCTAATTTCCCCGATTTCCCGAAACCCCAACCACCAGAAGTTTTTTTTGCGAGATTCACGTTCCGAAATTTCTGCGATCATTTCGCTCATTTTGAATGCAAGATTTTCTGCTTGAGTGGTCTTGGGTTGGGTAGAGCTGGAATTCTTCAGTAGTGTTATTTCAGATTTCAGTTCAGCGATAGACTTGATAATTTGAGGTATTTGTCTGAGTCCGCTATTACAGTCGTTACAAAGGAATAGCAGAACTCTTTTTCTCAGTTGCATACATTTTACCTCTGATGCGGTAAGCTCAGAGCATGATGCATGACTATGTATAGGCCTTTTACAGGAGTCACACTCAAAGTATGAGTCATCTTCTATTTCTATTAATTATTTTAAATTAACACTGTACCAGTTATCGACTCCCAATTTTCCGCTAAAGTCAAAAAGTACAGGTGACATATTTTGTGAGTCGATGTTTGGTAGCAAGTGTGTCAA
The DNA here is from genome assembly GCA_032362365.1 of Zygogramma bicolorata. NCBI lineage: Eukaryota > Metazoa > Arthropoda > Insecta > Coleoptera > Chrysomelidae > Zygogramma > Zygogramma bicolorata. The sequence continues at coordinate 4,070 of JAVJAQ010005342.1, read as the reverse complement.
TAACTAGTTCGATGTTTTTTTTTTCGGTAGAAATATGAGATGAACACCGCTAAAAGATTCCAATATTCCATTGAAGACATGGAACAAGCTGTCAATGCTGTTAAAAATGGAATGCCTACTGCTCAGGCTAGTAGAGTTTTCAAAGTTCCAAGAACAACCATAATAGGAAAAGTGCAAGGAAAAGTGCCAATTCAAAGGAAAGTTGGCCCCGATACAACCCTAACCCGTTATGAAGAACAGTTATTGGTGAAATGGATCTTTCATATTGCTAGTTATGCATTTCCTGCAACAAAACTGCAGCTTATAGACAGTGTACAATTACTATTGAAACACCTAAATAGACCAAATAATTTCACTAACGGAAGGCCAGGTCAAAATCTAACCAATGCACGGGCTACCATAACTAAAAACAAAATCCGCAGTTAGGTATAGTCACCTACCACGAGTACTGCTGACGAAGTGGTCATCGCTCTCTGAACTGGAGATAAGAAGAATCGCAAACTGCAACTATTCATTTTCTCTCCCAACGAATTAAATGTAATAATTCTTTATTTTCTCATTCTTTGTCTCAACTCAGTCGAGTAAAGTTGTCTGTTATTTAGAAAAGAATCTTTGTAAAAGTCTTTCCGTCATTCGAAGCTCTCAAGTGGCGCAGTCAGTAGGATTGTGCAGTAGTGATTTTTGGAACTGTTCGAGCTGCCAAAACCAATCCACTACTTGGGATTTCAAGCCCTCAAGCACAATCTAGAAGCGGGCCAACGACGGAAGGCCAGCAAAGATACAGCAGCCAGGACGAAGAATCGGAAGGGAAGGAAGACTACGGAAGTGTCCATCCTTTTGCACCCCGACCCTCTGTTTAAGGTACTCGGTTGGTATAGTTAGAGCATGCATTGAAAGCACAAAATAGTTAGGTCTCTATTGGAGACGTTAGAATAGGCCAGTCTATGGAAGACAATTAGGTTAGACAAAATTTTTAAAAAATATTTTTACGTACATTGATGTCTGATATTTTGAACACAGACCCCAAACCGCCTAAAATTAATATCATTTCTGACATTCAAATTGAACCACCTGATATACTAGAAAACTCGGCATCAACCCTAGAAACAGTACACTCGTCCGCTAAAAACCCTATTTTCTAAATTCCCATTTCGGAAAAACTGATAAATATGTATAAAAATCAAATTATAATCACGGGTGGAGACGTGGATAAAATAATCATGAGACGGGAAAAAGTATTCGAAAATAATAGAATATTAAGCAACGATCATGTGATGATGGTTATTAAAATATAAGCATCAACCTGGTAACGGAACGAGCCGAAGGTGAGTTTCGTATTGTTGATGCAAGTGTATTAATAACCATTACATGAGAGTTGCATACGCTATTTTATCTACACCCGATAAATAGTGAAGAACTACAAATATTATCTTTATATTGCACACAATAATACTAATTTAACGAATTTCTTTGAAAAATTCCACAGAATTGTAATTGAGAGTATTACTTCGAGAAATAAAACGAGGAGATATGAAAAGATCAAAAATCATAGAAAAAAAAGATTACTCGAGACCGGATTCGAACCAATGTCTCCTCCAGCAAGAATAATCAATGTCAGCGACACAGACGGCTCGGCTACGGACAGCTCACAAAATTTAATGAAAAAATAAGTAATAAAGCATGCATTTTTTGTCAAATGAAAAATTTAATCATTCTAACTGTATTTCTGTCGGTGAAGGTGTCGAAGGTGATTCTCCCATATCGCTGGTATCAGACATTTTGTTACGATTGTCGAAGTTTGGCTATATTCTTCAAAAGTTCAATACCTATACCGATTTTGAATTGACAAATGTCAAATGCAGAGCATGCACATCATGCTTGATTGAAAAATAATGGGTTTCTATTGGTTGAAAATCTGTATCGTAATGAAAAATCTGTATCGTAATGGATTTCATTATAAAACGGGTTGTGGGCGTACAAGTGTATTATTAGAGTACGGGTGTAGATAAACGATTTTTTATTACTATTCCTAGAAGAGATCCCATTCCACACATGATTCGTATGCTAAAAGAATATATTAACCCGAAACAAGTATATGCTTTATTTTTCAAAAATCATGAGCTAGTTCCCACCTTCACTAATACCATTCAGAACGTCTTTAAAAACTCATCTTTCAAAATAATACAATGCGTGAAATATTCCTAGAAGATATTCAGGTCCTCGACGACCAAAAAGAAAAATTAACATTGTACCACACGACCAAAACTTGCCACCGAGGCATGAACGAAATGAAATTAGCCGTGTCAAAAAGGTTCTATTGGCCAAAATTATCGGAGGACATTGAGACGTATATTAATAACTGTGAAATATGCCAGAAAAATAAATACGATCGTAACCCTCCTGTAATAAAATTCAACTTAACACCCACTGCATCAAGACCTTTTGAACATATTCATGTCGATACGTTTCGAATGAATCATGATGCATTTGTTACAATAATCGATGCATTTTCTCGTTACGGACAAGCGTATCCCCTCAAAAGTATAACCGGTACCGAAGTGGTGGAAAACATATACAACTACATCACCCACCATGGGTTACCCTTGAAAATCACTGCTGATCAAGGGACGGAGTTTAAAAATAAAGATCTTGAAGATTTCTGTAAATTATATAAAATTGAACTTCACTTCACAACCGCTAAAAACAGCAACTCAAACTCTTTAGTTGAAAGATTCCATTCGTCAATAGTAGAAAGTTATCGTTGTCTCAAAGAGGAACATAATCAAATGACGATCGAGCAGCTGATGAAACGCGCTGTGATGGGGTACAATAATTCCATACATAGCGTTACAAAATTCACCCCATTTGAAGTCATTAACGGACACCTAATCACACCTAACCCCTCCGACCTTAATGATAACGCTATTATATCCAGCTATGTTCAATCACATAAAGAAAATTCCAATAAACTTTATGAAAAAATCAAAGAAGTCAACACAAAAATTAAAGAAGCCATAATTAATAAAAGAATCGAAAGAAGGTCAGAAACTCCCGATTTCAAAAATGTGAAAACCGCGTACGTCAAAACTAAAGCACGAGGAAAACACCTTCCAAAATTCAAGAAAATCGAACTAACCGGCCAAACGGATATTAAGTTGAACACAAACAAAACTTCATATCACAAAAGTATAGCCAGAAAACCTTTTCCTAAAAAGAGAAACCCTTTTCAGGATGAAGAATCTGTTCCTGATATGGTGGTTCCTGGCCCTTCGAATCAAACAGACGATTGAAACAGATATTCAAATAACTAACTTGGATAATCCTATCCTTCCTATCCAGTTAGGTAATTCTAGGCTTATATATAGTTAACATACGTTTTTGCACTATATAAATTTGAAAAAAGTAATCAGACAATTCTAAAACATTGAAAGGCAATTCTCAATATTAAGAGGTCAATTGATGTTCGAAAATATAACTAATCAAATATCTCATCATGGACTATCAAATTCTCTTTTTATAAGAACGGAACACTTAAAACCGATATCAAACAGAAAAACTCGGAAATCTGAAACCTCATATACGCAAAGAAAGAGGACTATTGAATATAGTGGATAGAGTAAATAAATGGTTATTCGGGGGAAAAAAAACTAACGATGAGGAACGCTACAAAAGGGCAATTACTACCTTAGAAGCTAATCAAAATAATGTATTGGAAAATTTTAATATGCAAATATCTCTATCGAAAGGTTTAATTGAAAATTATAATGAAACAATCACCGCCTTAAGCACAAACCAGGAAAAATTTCAACTTGGCTTGAGAAAATTTCAAATTTCAGTTCAACAAACAGTCAATAATATACAAGACTACATAAGTTTTCAAGGAATAACGACACAGTTGAACCTTGACTGTCAAAACTTAATTATGTTCTTAGATAATCTAGAGGACGCAATTACATTCTCAAAATTGAACGCACTTCATAACAGCATACTCTCGAGTTCAGAATTGAAAAAAATGCTCGAAGATCTTTCGAAAATGTATAACCAAAACGAAATTCCATCTTTTCGAAATG